>JBCAUA010561953.1:0-16485 GCA_038406235.1 Peronia verruculata
CCTTGATTATAACACAATACTGAAGTAAAGAAACACACATAGTCAAGACATAAACACTAAAATCACAGGCCAAACAAAAGTCAAGTGGAAGATAAATCTTCATCACCTCATACTCTTCCTCAAAGTGAGTGCGTCCAGTGGGTGAGACAGAGTTCAGTTTGTTAATCCTGTCTGAGATGGTGTTCGGTGTGACAGCTGTGTCCAGACAAACAATGGCCACATGTGCAGCTTTGTGTAGGAAGACGTATTGCTCCTGAACAACGAGAGTGAGGGGCAGACTTTTTTTTTTATCAAGTTGCATTGAATATTGACATTGAGAGACAGAAACATTAACTAGGGTACAGATGTCCTGGGGTTTGCATATTATGAAACAGGATGTGATGAAAATTAAAACTGAGTGATGGAAAAGATGATCTTTTTTTTTTTTACATACTAAAAGATTGTTCATTTTGTGGAATGCAACATATAAAAATGAAATGTATACACGATTCTTCTCCTTGTATGCAATGCTATAAATAATAAGTTTGTTTCTGTTCAAACGTTATTCAAGAATTAGACAGGCTGAAAACAAATGGTCAATGCTGGCAAGAAATAGAGATGATAAAATTGAAAAAAAAAAAGCTTCTTGCACAATGTAACCTACCAGTGTTTGTATCATGTACACTCTGGCGTTCCTCAGTTTCACAAGAGTAGAATAAAAGTCGAATGTTCTCTTGCTGTCTGCCTCTTTCAGTAGATCTCTGAGAGCAATGAACACTCCAGTTCGTCCTACACCAACACTTAAATAACACAAAGTACAACAACTCTGTTTTTTTTTTTTTATTTAATTCCACACCATTAGTAAGAACAACAGGTGTAATAGTAGTACATAAACGAATATGACAACTGCTAGATATTTCGGTTTGAAAAAAGAGGGAGATTTATATAGTCATGTAGACTTTCTTACTGCAATGAAGACGCAGATTCTGCCTGGATTCAGCGTTTAAGAACTGCGTGTTGTACAAGTCTGAGAGGTCTGAAAGTAACGATATTATTAAATCTTATTTCACTGATCATTTTCATGTAGTTATCATTTATCGTCCCATCCAAAGCATAGACCAGAAAAACCAAACATTGACACAAGTTTATCATGCCCTTTCAGGAGTATTTGCTCCCTGTAACGTCACCAGTTGCCCCAAACATCCATGACCTACTTCTCATTTACTTTTCTTTATGACTTCCATCGGCTTGTCACTTTGTGCTCCTACTTGACATTCTCAGCGTCGCACTAAAACTCTAACACAATTTCCTGCCTTTGCTCTCACCCCCTCCCTCTACATACGTGTCTGACAGATCATCATCCAGATTTCTTGACTTCAAATTAAATCTTTAATCCATCATATTTCAAGATTTTGTTTTAAGGTAACAGTCTATAAAGCTTTTCAAATTTCCTGTAATTTGTTCTTTTGACAGCTCAGTCGTTTGGATCAGCAATGAGGAAATCATACTGATAGTGAAGTTAAGTTACACATGAAGGGATGATAAATGTCGAGTGGGATATTTTCTTGTCTTCCATGTTTTGGGTTACTTGGTTGAGCAAAACATAATTAGCATATCAGACACGACCAAATTAATTATAAACCTGCAGTGAACAACGATGGGTCTGGTGGTTGGTATCGATGCCACGTTCTGCTCAAAGTCCACAAGTGGCCATGGCGTATCGGGAACTCCTTTGTCCGGCCAGGAGGTGAAGTGGAAGTGGGTCAGGTCATGCGGAGGATTTTTTCCCTGTTAGAACAAATTAAATATACTCTCATCGATGTAGCACTAAGTGATTTCCTATGAGGGCATTCCATGTTAAAAAGCCGCTAATTGGAACTCCATGTTATAACTGGATTTCTCAAAGATTTTTCATAGGTAGAATAACTTTATTAAGCAGCCTTATCCTATTGTTAAATGCTGTTTCTCACACACAAATTTAGTTTCATTTAATTCCCGGGTAACATTGGTGGGGAAAAATCGGACTAGGAATCTTTTTTTTTTTTTTTAATTGTGTACTATAATTTGTGCATTCACTAAGCAGAAAACTTTATATCCTACTAAAACAAAAACCTGGATATCCCCAGCGAAGTGTTTGTACCAACGTGATTAAGATACTCGCTTATGTTTTATGCTTGAAATATAATATTCACCGATGTTTGTTACTGCTCCATCACGAGATTTGAGAACAACTGCCACAGGTCCCGTGCATTTTTATATGTTTTTCTGTGTCAGTTGTAGTGATAACATTAGACGGGGATTTCCAGCCGTTCGCTTGGTAGAAACAAATCTATTCTCTGGACTGAAGTTGTGTTTTCTTTTGTTAACATCTTTAAAAATCAGTTTGATCTTTCACCTGCTATTATTTTAATACACTACGAAAATATCGCTCTTCATATCAATATTGTGCATTAATTATAATAACTGGTCTGAACTGTCACCTTTGAGGTAGACAAGGTATTTCTTTTTTTAACTTAACCAGAAACGCCACCACTTTGAATACTGCACTTACTTTTATAAGCCTCAGTTTTCGGATTGTGTAGTCGGCAAAAACATGTGTGGTCTGAAGCTGCACTGTGATTTTTCCAAACATAGTCTCAGTATCATCGGGCCAGTACTGGTCGCATCTTGGCTGATGGGAAAGAAAAAAGACAGACAATACTCAAAGGCTTCAAGCTGATGCAATAAAGCAAAAACACATCAGTATCCTGATCTTGCAACACCTTGTCACAGTGAAATATCTTCTTGTTTTACAATTTGGTTCCTGACCATGTTCATTTGTGAGAGAGACCGGAGTGTCTGGCCTTTTTGGTAAAATCTGTATTATAACTAATGAGAATGTTCTCTGTACTCTGACCATCACAATATCACGTCATACCATTCCTACCTTACTGATTTTCTGAGATCGACAACAGCAAGCATTTCACGTTTTCTGTTCTTTATTGTCTAAAACGACCTGTTGTTTAGTAAGAAAATTTCACTACAGGTCATAGAACCATTTTCTCACCTTTCCGTCTTCAATCAGATTGGCAAGCATCACCACTATGTCGGACTTTTGTTCCCACAGCATGCGAATAAAATCATCAATCATCAGCTGATTGGGTCCTAAGGAAGAGATAGGTAAAAGATAAATGAACCACAAAGAAGCTTAAAATCGTAGCTGTTGGCCGTGATTTGGTGATAGAACGTGGTCTTGCAATTGTTTGTATTGATGCATGTTCTATGTGTTTGGCTGAGAAAAAAAACTATAGCGCTTCAAAGCCTTCGAGCCGCAGGCGCTTTATAAATGCCTTGTTATTAGTTTTATTATGACTGCAGTACTAGAAGTAGTATTCCATTAAGTATTAACAATAGCAATAGACATCTTGTGGTTTGTGGATACCTGACCAAGGATCAGCTGGAATTTGCCTCTTCATTGGTCGAGTTATTGTCTTCACATGCAATCAAGAGGCATAGAGATTACTTTTCTGTACCATTTTATACTGAAATATTTTCATAAAAATATTACTCTTGCATAATTTCTACGGAATGAATGGAAATTGCTCTGAATGAATAAATGAAAGAGAGAAATCAGAGAAACTAAAGTGGAATTAAAAGAAAGTGACAGAAAATAATTTATGATTTGTAGCAAAAAAAGTTGACAAACTGGATGTGAACAACTATAATTAATTGTGATTTAAAATCACAAAAGAAAAAAAAAAAAACGATTACAACTCACCTTGAGAGGCAATCACCTTCTTTTCGTCGTAAGCCTGTGTCCGAAAAAAACAAAAAACAAAAACAAAACATGATTCATGAAAAAAGGAATGTTGAGCTTGTGAATATAACTGAAAGATATCATATAGATATCGTCTTTAGAAATGATGTCAGCAACTCTTTCCTCACAACGCACTGCTTCAGCTTGAAATTGATGATAAACGATGAGGTTTAAAAGTTATGATTTACAAGATAAGCAGCTTGTTTCAATTAAAGATTAAACATGCTATCACATAGGTCCATTGGTCATCTTTAAGTTACCAAGACTGTTGTGAAATAATTGTGGCAGAATGTGAGATAAAGGCAGATTCTGTCTGGTCAGTCCAGTCCATTAAGCTTTTAAATGAGCAAGGTTTTCCTACGTCGCTCGAGATAACTCTTCAAAATTCAAGTTTAAGAAGAAACACATTTATGAGTTTATTTAATTGAAAATGTTAGTAATATTTCTTTGTCGTTCTTGAAAATGCTCATCAAAATATCTTGTCAGTACAAGGAAGCAAATTAATACACAAAAAAATGCACCTAATGTTTGTTCTCATTATATCTATCTACGTAAGTAATGACGTGCTACCCAAGTATAATGTACAAAGTTAATTAAAAGTTTCAGAAACACTTTTGAAAAACAAAGAAAAGAGAAAGCAAATAATACTTATCATAAAGCTATAATATATTTTTTTTTATAGTAAACATGCAATAGACATATAACAATGATTTTCCTGGTAAATGCTTCCACTAAGGAAAACACTCATACACAGAGACTCTCCCACACACGCGCACTGGAAAACCAAAGCTTTTAATGTTATGTCGCTATGCCTCCTTTATCAAGGTCACTGTCATCCTTCTCTTTCTTCCTTTGTGTTAAATATAGGGTAAGGTCCAACGAGTTGGCGGGAGCTCTTGGGTGTGAACGTGAGTGTGTGTGTATGGCTGTGCCACAAAATACGCGACTGTTGGGAGGAAAGCCATCTTCCTGCCGCCACGCCCAGGGTAGAGAAGTTATATTATTAAAATGAAATGATTTATATTCATGGTTTAGTTTAACCTTTTCGAAGGAAAAAAATTGATGTTAACATTTTATTTTCTTTCATGTATTTATATATCTTCTGTTTTATTATCATTGTTTCTAAGTCCCTGTTCTCATCTAGGGAAAGCCGGCCTGATTCAAAACAACTAAAAGTGCACCCTTAGGGCCCGACAGTTTATTATTTGGCAATATTTTAGGTTAATTCCTGTGGGTGGTGGTGGTGGTGGGGGGGGGGGGTGGGGGTGTTTGATGCGGTTTTATAATATGTGGTTTTGTTGAAATAATAACAATAATAAAATTGTATGGCAAATTGTGAGGATGGTAGGCTCGTGTCATTTTACATTTTTATTTTATGACAAATTTAGTGTTGATATATAAATTATGAACATATACCATTTTCTTGCTTAGCTCGTAGCTGATATGATACAATTTAAGAAGATAACAGAATTGTTAGCTTTCATGACAGATCAAGAAGACAAATAAACATGGTATAACCAGCTTTATGATTTCATTTTAGACTGTTCATACGGGATGTGGAAAATGACAAAAATATAAATAATAAATAAATAAAGATGCCTTCAAGTTGTGGAGTACTTGTATCTATACGATAAAATACTGGTTTTAAGTGCTTTCCTATACCTCTCTCTCTCTCTCTCTCTTTCTCTCCTTTTTTGTTTTTTTTTTTGTTTGTTGTTGTTGTTTCTACATACATATAGGCACTCATTTCTCTCCTTCTTCTCTCACTCTCTCTCTCTCTTTCCCTGTCGTGCCCTCTGCCAATGCTTTTAAACATGTTAATTAGACCTTACGGACAGTTTGTCTACAATTAAAGAAAAAAGAAAAGTACAAACAGAAAATGAATAATTTAACATTACAAATAATGTAAATCGATGCAGATGTTTTACAATTTAGCTTTCTTCAACAGCCACTGTATCCAAATTATTTAACAATTTTCTCATTTCAGTATTAGTACGAAACAGTATGGCAGGATATATTTGAACTACATACCAGTGTCTAAATGCAAAACTTTTTCCCATTCGTTTTGTTCCCGATAAAGAGAACATCACTTTAGCACGGCGTGCAGAAGTAACTACAAATCTGATAAAATCGGATTATTACATAAGCGTATACCTCCACATAAGATGCATTGATATAATCTCCTTCATGTCTGTCTCGGTTGATTTCCAGATGCACACGGGAGTGATCGTCTGTGAAGAATTACATTTAAAACCATCAGTCAAGCTAAAAACATGATGAGGGTCATGAAATATGATGGGACTCCTAATTACAAAATATCTGGTAATTATACCCAGCCATGTTGTGCTTTTATTTTACAGAAAGATCCTAAGTTGAAATCCACAAATAAAACCATTGACTGGTTGACGTAAGCGATGGTGTTACTATTGAAAAAATATAAGACAGTTGTATTGAGAGGAGGATCTCGGCCCGTGCCATCTATTCTAGAAGATGAACCATCGTCAACAGTTGGTCTACAGTTAAACAAAGGAAAATTCAAGCTGTTATTTAATTCTTTCACCTCTTGCCTCCCTTCCCCTTTATCCAAACAAATGTAAATATACATGCATAAAAATTAATTTTATTGTCCACGTCCATTCTATCATTAGCTTATAATAAGCCTCTACAGAGGTTTCCTCCATGTTCTCTCTCATATATATACCTGTCACTGTGTAAGCATTTTGTTTGTTTGTTTGTTTTCTTTCTCACTGTAAAGTAGGCGTACATCAATTATTGTGAGTACGGACTACTACTACTACACACACACACACACACAAAACAACAACCGTACTGCTTGCAAATATTAAAACGTATAGGAAAATTTATAGTTTTTTTTTTTTTTTAGAATGCTATCTTTATCAAATATGATGCACTTTGGCATATCAGAAAAATGAATTGGTGATGGATGTTGTTACAGAAATGAACGAAAACGTATCATCATAACAGATGTAATAATCTTCATCTTTCATTATGAGTCTTACCAGATTGCATGAAATGTACGGACCTATTCTGCTGCAAATTGTAAACTGTTGTCGCCATTCAGGTCAATGAAAGTGTGATTTGAATCAAAATGATCTTTTGTACGTCTTTGAACTGGCACATAACTTAATCCATGTTAAGAAAAAGGACAGAAATGTGTAAGGTAAGACCAAGTAAGAGCTCACATGCGCAGATGTTTTTGTATCTGTTCTTATGTTTGTTCTCCTCACTCAGCCCAACCTCCTTTGTGTACTTGTCAATGACGCCTGGCACGCTCTGAGGGTTAAAAACAAATCTAAAATCACATTCGAACACAAAATAGAGATTTATAGTCTCCCACTCCAGAAGAATGGCAGGCTTTGTCAAGATAGCACTAAATCATTCAGAACAACTATATGACTGTCTAAATTGTCCTACAACTGCGCATACGATGTTTCAAAACATACTCCTAGTCTGTTCAGAAAAAAATATAGCAATGGTAATTCTGGAGTACACTTTGTGTGTGTGTAAACATTCTTACATATCAAAATACATTGAATATCACATATAATAAAGCTATGCCTGCTGAAAATATTCTGAAGGTGTTCACAATATTAAACGAAAGGGATCTGAAGACAGCAGAAGCAAAGAGACTTCTAGTCAGAGAGAACTTTCTCTTTGAAATTTGGCCAATGATCCACAATAATAAAGCATGACATTATTTATCTACAAAGAACAACAAACTATGTGGTTCCCAGAACAAAGTGGCTGTTGGCTTTCAACACTTCCATCACTCTGTACAGCTGACAAAACTTTAAATGTTGTCAGTGTGCTTCTGTTTAGCAGGAACTGTCATTTTCCGGCTGCTACCGTTAAAAACCATTTATTCTTATTTCTAACCATCGTGACAATAAACTAACATTTGAGAGGTGCAGTTCAATAATCAGCGTGAGTACAATTCTTTGCCTCAGGTCCCTTAAACAGTTGTGTCAATGGTGACGATTTATTTACTGCAGCCTTTTCTGTTTCGGTGGTACAGAAATAACACAACGCGTGGATGCAAGAAAGGGAATTAACTGCAAATATGAACACAACATTTACACAACGAAATCATACCACAAATGACACTGCAGCAAAGCTGTGGAAATATTCAGAAAGGACAGAAAAGAAGATAGAAAGAAAGATGGAAAGGAAGAGAGAGATAGCAATAATTATGGTGCTGTTGCTAGTGAACATACAGACTGATTGCTTGACCTCTAAGATCGATTTCAGTTTACCTCAAACTGCTTTTTGAAGAAGTCTTCGCCATGAGTAGATAAGAAAGCACTAAGTTCCTCTATAGGTATCGCAAGTTGACTGCCTGACAGATTATAATATCCTCCAGTACTGTGCACTGACGACTTCATCCCTGAATGAAGTTCCTCTCTCTCTGTGTTGTAGATCGAGGAAAGAAAATATATAATATTGGCATCCATCAGTTTATCCAAGATTTCGTGAGCAAAGTTGTAACAAGCATTGCTGCCCGAAATTTTTTTTCAAACTTTTAGTCATTTATATATGTATCTAAGTCTTTATTTATGTACTTATTTATTCAATCTTTCAAAGAATATGCATGCACCCTGTTCCACCAATCTGTAAATGAAATATTTCTCTAATTCTAAGCATGTCACTTTTATTTTTGTTCATACGATTTTTTTTTTTTTAGATCTGTTGTTTCTGGGGAAACCATATGTGTGTGTGTGTGTGTGTGTGTGTGTGTTGTTTTTTTTAAAGTTGTTGTTTATTAGATTGCCATTTCTTTCGTCTGTGTAATAATATTACTGCCCTGTTACATTTACTATTGTGACATTCATAGTTAGGTAATAATAATACAAAATACTCCATAAACATTGGGCTTTGACATGAGAGAAACGTAGAGATTGGGGGAGGATTAATGTTCAGTTGTTTAATCCCTACAAAAATGAAAACACAGCGAAATCTAGACACACACACACACACACACACACACACACAGAGAGAGAGAGAGGGGGGGGGTGGGGGAGAGACTTGTAGAAAATAATTGAGATCTTTGGTTCACTTGGTAATTTTCTGTTCTTTTCTATATATATCTGCAAACTGGATCTGTTCAGTTTCCCATCACTCGCTTCTTTGTTCATGTTTCTCACGGCTTCTAAGGTGTTTAAGGGCACAGAAAGAAAGTGCTGTGCGCGATATAAAAGAATTGGCTGTATAATGCATTAACAGCATCACCTTCTCCAGACACCATCCCCTCGGCTCTTGATCTCACGATTCTATCGTTTTCTCTGGCATCATGTCTGCCCTGTAGGTCAGAGGCTTCTGGATCTCCTTCAGTGATTTTTAGCTCTAGAGGGTCGTCAGTCCTGGACGGCTTGTGTGTTTTTCGTCTGACAAAACAAAGCACAATATACCTACAATTTTCTGGTTGAAACAGAGGGAGCAGTAGTCTGACACAGAATGAGCAAACACATGCCAGTTAATAGTTGTCTCCCGTCCCCCCCTCCCCCTTCCCCCCTCGGCCACCCCTAACCTTGCTCTATTCTATCAATTACTTGTTGTTCATTTTCGTTTGAAGTTTCATGGGTGCTTTTGAAATGTGCAACCATCAACTAATTCCATGGGCAATGTATTAGAATAGGTTACAATACTATTATTACAATAATTATTATTACAATATGTTATTACTATCCTCTTGCAATGTAAATGTAAAATGCATTTTTTCAGCAGATGCTGACAGACTAAGAATAAAGAAAGAGAGAAAAAAAAACTGTG
The DNA here is from genome assembly GCA_038406235.1 of Peronia verruculata. NCBI lineage: Eukaryota > Metazoa > Mollusca > Gastropoda > Systellommatophora > Onchidiidae > Peronia > Peronia verruculata. The sequence goes on from JBCAUA010561953.1 coordinate 9,563, forward strand.
TTTACCTGAACATGACCACACTACTAACAATGGCTGCGACAACTACCAGAACAACAGCAACCGCTACAACAACACCAACAATCAGAGCGGTATTGTCCTCATCACCAGTGTCACCTTCAGCTGTAACAGATTGTCAGAAACCAAACTGTAGTAGCTGGCGTGGATGTCGGTTGCTAAAAACAGACCTGATATATTTGAACCATGAAATTTGTAAATGGACATCGAACGTTATAACAAGTGATGGTTCATTCCTTCCCACTTGCATGAGAATGGTGATGGGCTAGAGTGGATGGCTCATGCCGTTATAAAACAGACAATAAATTTATGGTGTGAGACTTAAGATTACGTAGAATAAGATCAAAATTGGCGTTTGGAGTGGAAGGATTGTATTATGAAACAACAAAGAGCAATACAGTTTATTAAGGACGGCTGGAGAATGGCAATACGTAGAGAAGATGACATTAAAACATGTACTTATACATACTTAATCACTTAATAATATCCTAAAGTATAATACATTAATCAAATACACACGCTTTTTAAACTAAATAAATTTTTCATCCACAGTTGATGTTCTTGCTTATGTACCATCACTGGAGCGGAGGTATGACATTTCTTGTCTCACACTACTGCTAGAGATACCAATATGCCAGTAATCATGTGCCAGAGTTAGCGATAAAATATGATAACAACAAACACTCTACACCATGGCGACATTGAATTTAACTATAAATGTCCCTTGTGCGTTATTCAAGACGCCAAGAATAAGGCGTGTTCTCGAAGGTGAATATCTCACGAATCGTCGGAAAATCGAATCCTCCTAAAAATGGAAAATATTGGAAGATAAGACCGTGCAATTTTTCCCAGTGACTCGACGATTGCTTGGCTTCTCTGATACGGAAGCCCGACGCCCAGCCTTCTCCGATAGTTGTGAATAAATGTTGGAAGTCCTTGTGATCGTAAGAAACGTAACAAACCGTTGACAGATTTGCCTGCAGAGTAGGCGAAGACGGTGCTGTCTGGGCTTTTATTTTTTATTATTATTATTTTTTAATCTTCACAAAATTCCTTTTCACTGAGCAGACAAAGCTTCTGTTTATATTATTAGTTAACAATGATAAATAATAATTACATGAAAAAGAAGGGGGAGGAGGGGTGTTTATGATAAACTGGCATAAGCATTTATTATTAGGGCCGATCAGCAGTAGAGCCGCTGATGCACCTTCAGCACATCAAAGACGAGCAGTGGATCAAGACCACACAGGTGTTTACATTTTCTTATCCTGTTACAGCAGAGAAATTCAAGAATGTACTATAATATTAAAGTATAAGCGTTTGCTTGTTGTTGGGTACTTTCCCTTTGCAGACAGTTACAATTATGTTGATAAACAAAAACTATGGCCTACTTTTTGTGCAAACATGCAGACGTTTCTGTTGAATAAACATTGAAGCAATAATGAATTGCTCTCTTCATTGAAGATATCGCAGGCTCAGTTCTTTGTTGTTCTATCTCCATTTTGGGCGATTTGGAGATATATATGTCATGTGAAAAAGTGATAGTAAATCTGCCGTACCATAGATTGTAGTGATTTCACCGATCACTTGCCCAAACAGGTATATTTTAAAAATCATTTTGTCCTATCTCCTATGTACAAAAACAGTCGCTAAAGACAACTCATCAATTTTCCTAAAATATGAAAAATGGAGATAGGACAACAGAGAACTGAGCTCACGATATGTCAGGTATTTGTATGTCAAGTATATTGTAAATAGCCTCATGTGTTTATATGTCACTTTTGTTGGCATTTTTATTATCCTTCATGATAATTTGTGGTAGGGAAATAGATGGCAGCTCTGTAGCTTTTGTCGTTTTTTTTTTTTCCCCAAGAGTCATAATCTTATATTTTGTTTTTCCATTTTGTATTTATTTATTTATTTTTTAATGTTTGTTGACATGTTTCTTTACGTTTATATAGAGTAATACAAGTGTGATCCTTATTTCTATTGTTTTTGTTTCACTATCTTTTTGTGTCATTATCACTATCTTTTCTTGTCGCAAATTCTACAAGGGAAAGGTAACTACAACCGACTAAATTGATATCTTGGCTTTAATTTGGTTACATCCCTTTGAACGTACGTTAAAATGTTGGTTAGTTTGATGCTGATTGAAAAGCGTCACTCGTAGTTAGCTTGATTTTCGATTTCAAGATGGCGAGCTCCAGTCGAACACGTTAATAATGAAATATGCCGCTTATCCAGGGAAGAAATTCCTCCCCATCTGTCTGCACATAGGACTTGTAAAAAAGCCAACCATCCATGACTACTAGTCAGTACATGCGGCACTCCATTGCTCGTTTGTGCCAAGCTCATGCCAAGGGATATGTTTTATAGCATTCTTGCCTCTTCCACATTGTAGAAACACTACATATATATTGCCTTCGGTGAATTAAACGACGTCTCTATTCACAAAATTCGCCCTTTCGTTGAGCCCTTGAACAGGGTATTTCAAGAGCTCTACACTCCCAGATCAAGCATTTCGATTGATGAGACAATGTGCCCCTTCAAAGGGAGATCAAAATGTAAGGTGCTGTATAATATATGAAAGACAAGCCCACAAAGTGGGGGTTCAAATTTTATGAACTTTGTGAAAGTGGAACTGGCTATGTGTATCGCCTTGAAATATTCTGTTCAGATGCCAGATACAGCAAACAAATCCGCTGATGTGGTCATGCAACCGATGACACCTTACTAAACCAGGAATATTGTCTTTATATAGACAACTATTAGTACTGTCCAGACCTTGAGGAGCTCTTGATTGAGCTAGGTACAATGACCTGCCGCACAGTGCGAGAGAATCGACTGAATATGCCCAAAAACTTATTCGTTGCTAGACAGAAGAAGGTTGAGCATGATTACAGACGCAGAGGAAACATCTTAGTAATGAGGTGGACAGATAAGAGAGAGATAGTGATGTTCTGCACAAACAACCTGCCAGAACTTAGACCGACACAGGGACGCTATGAGGAAAAGGAGAAACTCTCTCTCTTGGCCGTTATAGATTACATTCAATACATGTCCGGTGTAGACCACTCGGATCAGCTGAATTATTATTTTCCTATGCACTGCAAGACCATGAAATGGTGGAAGAAGCCTTTCTTTCATCTGCTGACTTTAGCAGTGGTGCAATCTAATGTTCTTCTGAACATAAACAGAAAAACGCAAGGCATCAGGAAGGAACCTCTGTGTACAACTGTGAAAACTTTGATTGTGCAAACTGTGGAGAACTGTGTTGAGCCTACTGCTGCTGCTGGACCACTAAGTATAGACGGATTAAAGGGGAAATATTTCCTTCTTCAATTCCTTCTCAAGTGGAGGGCAAGAAATATTTCAAGAACTACGTGGTTGGCTGGGCGCGGAACTCAAAGGAGGGAATGTCATTAAAAGACTTGAAATCAAAGCGCAAAATGACAGCATAATTATATACCAGTGTGCAAAGTGCAATGTAGCGTTATGTATTGATTTAACGCTTAGAGGCATATCACACCAAAGTGGATTATTTGAGTTACAGCGGTGTGGGAAGAACTGGAACTTAATAGTGGATGTGTAAAGGTTACTGTTTACAGTCAGTGTCATTGGTTTTTTTTTTTTTTTTTGCTCTTCAGTTTGTTACAGTGTGTTGTAGTGTAAATCAATAAATTATTTCTTTTCATGGACTTATACTGGATATTATTTATCTTCATTTCTTGGACTTTTCAGTGGATTTTAAACTTCTTGGAATGTAAGTAAAAATAGCGGTTTGTTGTCAAATGTCTAATTCTGTATCTTTTATGTAGGGGGAAATGTGCCATTTTGGAGGAGCAGGGGGGGGAATAGATGCGAAGTGGAAGCCTTCAAACATGCATCACACATGATGATCAATATAATCATAGATTTGCCTATAATCATTTCTGATGATTTTAAGCCCAAACACTGGTTTTTGAAATTTGGAGCAAAACTAAAGTTGTAGTGATTTTTGAAATACATCACCAAATGCCACGTATGCAGGGAAAAGACATAGCTCACAGCCCACGTACAGGGGCAATAATTACAAATACCTGACCATGGAAGCAAAGTTTTTAAAACTTCATTCACTTCTAAAAAACATGTGCTTTCACCGGGCGCCCCTGTTTGACAAGAACCTGCTTTTATCGCGTCGCGTCTCATTTTCTTTTAGGAATTACATTTCAACTTCATGTTTATTTTATCAGCTACACCTTCCATCTTTAACCTGCCTATACAATGCATTGTAGCCTTCTGGTTCTTATGTCTCAGGGTGAGCCTTGGTTTACATTTACTTCTTCAGTAAAAGTTTGTGAGTTCTGAGATAACTCCGATGTTTCAGAAAACCGATCAGAATAAGCTAAACTTACCCATATCACAGTAATCTCCACGTTTACCGGCCACACACCGAAGACATGTCCCATTAACGCCGTCACATGTCTGATTCAAACAGTTGTTGCTACAGCTTTCTCGGCAGTTAATTCCATACCTTGTGAGCGGACAACCTAGGGGAGCAGATAGAAAACGGCTTACATACTGGCAAAAAATAAAAACAGAGCTCAAAAGATGGATCCTCCTCCAGAATATTTATAATGAGAGAGAAAACAACTTTTTTTCTGCCTTTTTCCTCTCAAATGTAGGCCTGTTTAGGTTCATAATAAGATATTTATGTCAATACCCTTCATTGCCCATTTTAAATTTCCAAGCAAACTTTTTTTTTTTTTTTTTGTCCTTACAGATGAATAAGGCATAAACGTACACTGAAACAGAGCTATAGACCCTACAAGTTCCCTAACCATTTGAACTTTCAGTGGAACATTTATAAATGTTGTCCTACGGCTCTTCTAAAGTTCTCTGGATTGGCAATACTTACCAACTGTCACGAGTTCCTGGTGTTAAGTAGATGTGGTCGTGGCTTATAAGTGGCAATCAGCCAGTGGATATGGACGAGACACACAATAGCGGAGTAATGAAGACAAGAGTCCTCCAAGTCGAATGACGATACAGAATTTAATCCAGGTGATCGGCTATATTACACAGTATACAATAACGTATAGGCGCAGAACACGCATAGGCAGCTACTATCTAACGCTAGTACACTCGTACTCTAGACACCTCTCAGACATCCTCTCACTGACTGGGCTCTGTATTTATACACACATTAGCCATCGAGAAACTTCCTTCTAGTGCTTTCTCGGCACGACTGGTGTGTCACGGGCTATAGCACACACGCATGTAAGGTCAAGCCGGGAACACACTGGAATGTACTCGATCTCTCCTGACCCCGCGCAATAAATAGGGACATGAATATGCATATGACCTCTCGAGTGCGTACTGCACAACATGATTCGTTACACCAACGAAATGTGGATATTATCAAGACAGATTTCTCCAGATGGATAAGTCACTCACCAGTTTGACAACTTTCCCCATAGAATCCAGCAGCACAGCCAGATGGACAGCCCCCTGTGCTGACAAAACAGGCCTCATTCTGTACTGCACAGTTACAATCGTGCTCACAGTCTCTGCCATATTTACCTGCTGCACACGCTGAATCTGAAAGTGGTTAATATTGTTTTCAATCACAAGTGTGTCAGTATTCAATTTATCAGCACTGTCAGCTGGGGAAGGAGAGTTTCTTTATGGTGAACCTAAGGTGGCACATCATTTTGTGTATGTATGTGTGTTTGTGTAGAAAATTAGATAACATTTATTAAAGCTAAAATAAACAAAAAAAATTAATAATAATGACGGGGCCTACTGAAATGGTCTTATTTGACATTCATTCACTCTGTACTGATACAGATCTTAATCATCATTCAAAAATTCCCCCGGCATAATAATAATAAAGATAATAATGAAATGACTGTGCACTGTTATCATGACTAGTGAAATTATCACAATGTTATCTTTTTTCGTATGTTTCTTGCGGTTTAGGCAGATTTTAGAAAGCATTATTTTTTAAACAAAAGATTAAAGATTAATTACTCAGAAAATCGCTAAAATAATTAATTTCTATTTTCTTCCGTCGTCAAGAATGCAAATGGCTGCATGTCATTCTTTCTGGACATTTCTCACTGAAGAGGATTCGAATGACTGATTTTTGTTTTAACTTGAAATGTTTGTTGTGTATTTACTGTACATGAGTTGGCTTACCTTTTTTTTTTTTTTTTGCCATGAGTCATTGAAAGAGGGGGAGGGCTGAAACGGGCGGATGAGAGGACGGGAGAGTGGTAGGTGCCAGTGGGGGCTCGAGGAAATGCTGTGGGTGTATATGTGAGTTTGTATTGTGTCTGGACTATATTTCGCCTGACTATATAAATTTTCTGTCGTTCCCACAATATTAATCTATATATCGTTATCGTCATGTAAGTGTTCCAGGTGGTTAGGTAAGGTTTATCTTAGCATGAAACAGCTGTCTTAATACCATTTAGAGATTTTCAGTCGCTTGCTGCCTCTAGCGTTGCAGTTGCAATAAACGTGCATGTTGCTTTGCCATCGTATCATATTAAACCGACCTTTGAACTCCATTGTTAGGCTTATAGATAACCGATGGCTAGTCAGTCAATAAACTCATTCTAGGGGTCAGCACTTCGCAATAATTTACCATTTGATCGATGCATGATTAATTACATACTTGTTAGACTTACCTCCATACAGTTCTACTTTACACAGAGTGAGGATGACGTCACCGTCCCGTTCTACATGTACACCCTCTACCTGAACAACTGAGACGGGAAGTTTCTCTGACACTGAGATAACACTGTATATGGACTGAGAGTTGGTTTCCTTATCTGTGTAACTGAAGACCGGATCTCAACCTGAGTTATAGCTGGTCAGGATAAAACCTTTCAGTCTCTGCTCGCTATAATCTGCTCAAAAGA
>JBCAUA010562064.1:0-16483 GCA_038406235.1 Peronia verruculata
ACTTTTAGTTTTGTATTGTGGTCTTTAGTGACATACGGGTGAGTCGAACTACGGATGAGTCGATCCTATTTGTCATCCCCGACCAGCATCGACTCATCCGTATTCTACTGTACTCATCTGTGCCCAAAGATCAGAGCTGGGTAAAATTTAGTATAAAACTATGCGTTCCTAAATTGATGATTATGTGTTTAACATATTCAAGAATGTTTTTGTGTTTCATATGGTGCGTTCAATTTTTTTAACATGATCTTTCGATAATTTTTTATGATAATATATTTCCTGTCATGTCTTATACTGGAACCTGTGTGATCTCAGAGGGCTGATCATTCCATGCAAGAAAACAAATGTCTTCCATAGACTGAATGCATATCAGGAAAACTAAAACTCCATAATGGGTGGTTTCCATATATTTGCTGAAGTGAATCCAAGGAGTCCCTGCAGGGATGTTGGTTTTGTCCAGTCTTTTCAAACAAGAAACCAGATGTCCTCCATTGTAAATCGGCACTGAAAAATATTAGGTCCTTAGAGTCGGGTTTCATTTATTGAAAGGAATGTAAGAAGTCCTTGTAGGGATATCGGTTTGTCTATTCTTCCCATTCTTGAGCCAGACTCTTGCAATGCAGAATCAGATAGCATAAACCAGTATGACAAAAATGCCAAATGTAATGAATTTGGGAACAGGAATGCAGCGTTGTTGTATAAACATTGTGTGAACGCGAATGAAACAATCATTTTTGTTGGTTATACCATTGCCATGACTAGTCCAGTGAAATCACAAATGTCCTTGATACATGTAGTCGTATCTAGCCATAATCATCCTTAGGGCTGAGCAGGGTCAGAAGGTTAGATTACATGGGCATGAAAGCCTTTCTCTGCCTCTATCCATCCTGAGTTCTGTCACATATATGCTGTACTTTTGTCACTGTGTTCTTGTAGAAAACCTTAAATATCTTTCATTGACCATTGATGGCACAATAAATCTTAGGAAACAGTAGCATGCAAGAATTTTAAATGAAAAGATTTCCATATTTCTCAGATGTTTACTTAATATTGCCACAGAACTAAAATATGATTCCTGCATATCAGTTGACTATCAGAATATCAAATTATTGATTTTATTGTGAGATATTTTTTGTAATGTGAGCAGTCAGTCAGTATCACACAATGACAAACAGAATGAATCAAATTTAGATGTTTAAAAGGCAGGGATTGTGCTCAAAACAATTCAACGTTAATGACTTTCATGTTGTGTTGAAACATCAAGAGATATTTCACAGTTGGAATATATGTTATATATGCATCATGCATATTCTTTTTCCTTTTCTAGAAAACTAAATAGTAATTTTGGAGCACTTGTGCCCCAGCATATGTATTTTTCAGTTTAATAAAGCAGTTATTTTTCGAAGATGATACTAGACATGGCTTCAATTTGATCTAAATGAATGTCCCTGACCGTCCTTTTATACAAGTTATCATCACTGCTAGGCAATGGGGTCATGTGATTCATTTCATTACATGTAATTGTATTATTAGTGATGCAATTTGGTGGACCAAGACCATTTTTCCAAGGCTTGGCTGTTCATTTCATTTTCATGCTGATATTAAACCCTAGAATGAAGATCATATGAATGAAATGAAGCAAAATTTGAAATTGAATTGATGACTCCTGATCTGCAGTGTTTATTGATGAAAGAATTATAACAGTGATATTGCTATTGCTTGGCATCAAAGATTTTTGAGGTTGATTGTTGTCCACCCAGACCCATTATTTTTATTATTGTCTTGTGACCACATTTTTATTTATACACGTTTATATTTCATGACCTCGATGGATGAAAATTCAATGCTCTCCTAATGTTGCACTGATCTTTACCAAGTCAAAGATAGGCCTGTGCATGACCGACAGTTTTCGTGATGGAGGGTGACTGAGTAATGGACTCCATGACCGATGATGATCAGTTATTCTATTGGTTAAATATTTTCTTTTTTATCACGTATGACGTCACGTCGGTTACAGTTATCGGTTACAACCTTGACCATAGTCTATTGTGATCAAAAACAAAAAAAACCCCGCCACCCATACTCAGCCTCACCTGACCTGAGGACTTAAATTAAGAAAAACGTTGGGATGTGAAACTCATTATTTCACAAATCTGACCTCGCAGATTGATCGGGGGTCCAATTCTAGTGCAGGTTGATACCAGTCCAAGTATTACCTTTTTTATAATTCTCTAAAATGTGGTGATACCGCACTGGTTCACAATTTGAGAAAGACATAGGCTACCACGTGTCAAACTTTGACACCAACGGAAGAGGTGTGTTGGGTGGGGGTGGGGAAAATTTATTAGGGCATTAGGCATCCATTCAAAAGGGGCCATTCTTGATCATCATGCATGACTCAATTAAACGCCGTGAAGCAGTCCTATGGCTAAACAGTAGTTTGTTTTAACTTTTTTTTTTTTTTCTAGATACTGTTGGAATTTGGGAAATGCACTTTTGTCTGTTTCAGTCATATTCAGAGGAGCAACTGTTATTTTTATTTATTGAATCTTGAGAGGGGAAGGGCAAGTGAGAAGCGTGTAGTACAAAATTGTGCAAGGCGCCTTGAGGTCTACCACTCTAACGACCTTAACTGTACAAGCGTCAGAAGAAACAGAATGCAGCATTTCCACAAAGTTATTGATTCATGTTCAAGAAATAGCAGTGAGATGAACTTGGCAGTACATGCATGAAACAAATATTGTGTTACTGTTGTGTAGCCAGCCATATAAAACTTAATTCATATGCAAGGTGTAAAAACTTTGGCAGATCGTACCCCCTTGAGACTACTAGGGTTAAATGGTGGATAAAACTCTGCATGTTATTGTTAGTGGATCAGGGCCTTTTTTTTTTTTTTCAACAGAAAATGTTGAGAAAGGGGGGTGGAAAGGATGACTTGCCTGTACCTGAGCATAAATTCTTTATCTGTTGTATGGATATTTTTGTTTCATGGCCAATCATGTCTGAGGTAACTGAGCTTTGGTTATCATAACCGATTAATTGATTATAACACCATGACGGATGTAGCTGGTTATTTTGACTGATCATGCACAGGCCTAGTCAAAGAACCAACCTGTTGGTTTGTTTTACATGGGTCAGGATTCTTATTATACGTTTGTCAAGATCAGTTCTGGTGTACACTTGAAGGACATGAAAAAAAAAAAAAAAAAGGCATGAGAGCTAAAACCCTTGATCACATGAGCAAAGTCAAAATAGCTGACAGACAGGGCCAAGTTGTATATTTGGTTTAATTTTAAAAAAATATATATTTGAGAGGAGGATTGTATTTATAGGGAAAAATGTATATCTCTGTCCTCCAGGACTGTGACAAATGAACCTGATGAACCTGTGATTGAAATGATTCAGTATTTTTATTATTATAAAAAAAATAAATAATATGATGCATTGTTTATCTTTGACATTCTTATTATTTATTTCATAACCTATTGAATGAAAATCCACTGTTGCACGGGATCTTTACCAAATCAGAGGACTTGTTTTGTGCTTTTTCACTATACAGGTTTGTGAGATTTTTTTTTTTTTTACTGAGGTTTTCATAAGATTTTCCTGAGAATGAATAAAGAGACCCTAGAACATCTGAGATCTGGAACGTGCACATATTTTTTGTTTTTGCTTTTTTTGTTAGCCTTTGTCATATTATTTTAATGACTGGAGTTTTGTTACACCAATAAACAGCCACAAGTTGTAAAAAATGTTTGCATTGTTACTAATGTTCCACAGTGTGAGGACATGGGCCAGATACTTCTGTGATACATCAGCTTACACATTAAATAATGTATGATTTTCTCATCATAACATGAGTTCTGCAAAATTTGAGACGGGAACATACACATGACAGTGCACACCAAATAAACTGAGGATGACAGCGCAAAAAAAAAAAAAAAATCAAATCTTTAATTCATGATGTAGTAAAACAAGTATTTTATATGTACACATTAGCTGTCAAATATATGGTGGTGTTTATCCATTGAAGTATCTGAGTGCTGTTAAAGACAAGTTCATATGAATCTGGAAGATGCATTAACTTAAAAAAAAAAAAAAGGCAAATTTAAAAAAAAAAAGATGCAAGTAAACTATCCACTGTTCTCAAGTTTGAGTCGTAAAGGGATTCATTACTTTCTGATGTCCATCATACAACTAACAATCAATTCATGTCAGAACAATGAAACTTTCACTATAATATCATCCCAAATCCTCACACATCACTTTGACAATTCAGACTTGCCCTCATTCTTCCGTTCTTGGTTTAAAAAAAGTCACCATGAAATATATCTGCACTAGTTTACAGCTGATCAATAACCTTGTCAGCATTTAAAGACTCCATCTGAATTTTCCATATTTTATAGATTTACAATTATCTAGCTGATATCACGCTGACGTATATTTTTTCATAATCATCCATAGTATTCATAAAGCTTGAGAATATTGTTGAATATTTTGTGAGGAGAGGAGTAATGTTTATCAGATTTGATATCAGCAAATAAGATTTTGTCACTGAAAATTGTGGATGAAAGGATCCAGACTTATATGTTAAAATATCCAGAAAAAGAAAGTGACATATAAATGATTTTTGATGACAGCATGATAAGGAAACGAGAAATGACAATGTCAGTAATTCTTTGATGTACAAACATGATCACTTTGGCTGTAAATGTGACAGAAAAGAAATGCCACCATGCTGGTTTAGGTTTAGGCAATTTATCGATTCCAGCAGAATGGTACACATGGAAATACATGACAGCTGACACATGGCGAGTATTTCATTTCCATAGAATCTGGACGGCAATGGTAAATTTTTCACACACACAGCCCATTCAACAGTCTACGACATATCCTGACTCTTGTTCAAATACAAGTCATATTGCAAAATTATTGCTCATTTGGAATGATAACTAGTATAATATATATATATACATTGTAATAGTAGTAGAAGATATACAATATACTGATATTGAAACAAAATACTGAAATGAATTCCTTACTTGAAAACAGCTAAACTGTGGGTCTATCACTCAGAGCAATCACTATGATAAAATAAAATACTGTCCCCATTTTTCATCACAGCTTTATATCATCATTAACTGTTGTATTACACTGATATTCACTTGCCATCAATTTTAGGTCTATTTGACCATTAAAAAACAAAAAAAAACATGGTTTGCTGTTGCAATCCACATTGGTTGAGAACATTTCCTAAATACAAAATTTATGTCTGAACAGACTGCTTAATAACTTTTCAACTCCATGAAAGAACTGATGCTGGAATAGTCACTGTCTTATTCTTGCTATGGAAAAGACAAATTTTGTTCATTCTGCCAGCTTGAGACTCAACATTGAAACTTTTTCTCAGATAAGACATACAGCAGTGAAATACACGTGGGCAATTTGCTCTTTCTCATCAGTATCTTATGATGGAAAGATAAGGGTGAAAAGATTGTGAGAGAACTGCCTGGTATCTATACCTACTGATAGATTTTCCCTAGTAAGATAAGTAAGAAACATTTCTTTAATGCTAGATCGGGCATGGACAAACATTATCACATGTATATCTTAAGATATCTTTACTTACAATGTTATAGCTAACACTTTTTATGCCGGAACACACTGTTACATCTAAATATTCATCACAAGCAATTGTAAACACTTTGTAGAAACCTATATATAACTTAGATTCTTACAATCCACCATGATGGCTTGGAATACCAATGATCTTGAAAAAAGGATAGCCTTCCTTTTCCATATCTACAAAACTTTTGTCAACTGATTCAAGAAATCTTGACTTGCAAAGAGTTAATGAGATGACCAATCTGTATTTCAGATGATGTTAAAGATGTCAGTAAGACATGATGAAACATGAGGGAGACAGCAATTTCTTTTGTTATCTTTTCCATTCTTCATTCTTATCCCATACTGAGATATTGACGGGAGACTTGATTGCTTGGCATATTTTGTGTGAAATTTATAGATAATTATAATCGTAATATTAGCTGAAGAATCAATTCTATGAAAATGAGATTCTGAAGTTTTTGTTTTTGTTTTTTAGGTCACCGCCAAACTATTGCAAAGTTTTATTCAATACAGATATAATCATCACCATTGAAAGCTAAATTGTACAGAAAAATCTTGAAGAAGTTTGATGGATACTAAAAAAAAAAAAAAATTTTTTTTAAAATCCAAACTGAAAGAATTACAGACATGAGTGTTTTTTTTGTTTTCTTGATGGGTGCAAACCTCTACAGTCAGAGCCAATCCCTCACAAAGGGTCTACAGCTTGCTTCTTGACAAACTCATGAACGACAGCCAATAAATGTTTAATCAAGTGCCATTTTTAAGTTTTAAAGTGAAAGATGAAAATTGCAGGATGTAACTGGAAAAACGGATGAGATGCAAAATGTAAAAATCACAACCTGGATACAAAATTTTGCACCTGTGGCATTGCAGATTGGATAGTGTTTGATCATTTGAAGACTCTAAAATGAAAAATACTCGTCCAAATTGTGAAAATTGATCTCAGAAAATTTAATTTGTTCCCTGAATTTGACATTTCATGGTATTTTGATGCTTGCACCATTTTTGACTTTTTTATTTTTCACTAATTATTTTATTCTTTGGGATGTGACATGAAGACAGTGAATGAATTTTTAATGCAATGTTGTTTTCTTCATAGTTCATAGGACCATTCTATATCAATCTAAAAATGCATTAAAGTTAAATTTGCTAAATTAGAATGAGTAAAAACCCAAAAATTGTAACTTAGAGGCATGGCCTAATAAAGATTAATATGGTCTAACAAAGTGATCTGCCATTTTCTCGGCTGCAGCAACAGGTAATCTCCATCATCTTTAATTGCCAATATCTCAACTTTTGCTTAAGGTAGAGCAAAAAATTTGTTCACACACAGAAAGGGAAATGAATAATCTTCACAGTGATGCCAATAACTCTGTATGCTCAACATTTGATGACAGCCTATTTCATCACGTCACATCTCATTTTTCTTTGATTAGGGGTTTCAACAATCTTGGCTAAATATGTGACTTGAGTACTTCCCATTCTAGAGGCTTCATTTAGAGTATTATTTAATATCTATGTCATCAGTGAAAAAGCAAAGAAGCAAAACTGAAACAAAATAATTGTAATAAAATTAAAATACAAGAAACTTGCTGTTCTCAAATGTGAACAAAATGAGTGGGTTAATCAATATTTTCCTTGCTTTGGTTATGAAGTAAGGATGAAGCTGGTAGGGATTGTGTTACAAAGATAAACAAGTATAATACTTTTCATGGTGCGAGTAAATAAATTAAATATAACTTTTGTGCACTGGAGTACTAAGTGCTAGTCACAAAAATGAAAGTGTTGAGAACTGCAGCCATCACTACATTCAACAGCCACAGCAACTATCTATCATCATTCTTAACATAAATTACAATGATTGTGTACACAAAGTGTACTGAGCAAAAAAATTATATCATGGGTTGAAAGCGAGAAATGACTTATCTCTCATTCTGGCCTTTATTAAAGGTTAATGACTTTGCTAGTTTATATAATCACTTCTTGCACTCAGCACATGATATAAAATCACTTTCAATGTCAAAATTGTGCAAGCATGACGTTGAACTAAAATCAAATTTATCAAATGATAAAAGTGAATTATTAGAAAAAGGAAACCAAAAAAAAAAATGATGAAAATGGTTAAAAGTATAAAGAAGTACAAGAGAGTTTTAATAATATCATTAGTTTTGTGAGTGGTATGGAAAACCACATCATTCTAATGCTCATGGAATTAGTCAACATGTATTGTGTCATTGAGGCATCTGTATGACTGTGGAAGCCAAGGTTTTTTTTTCAGTCAACAGAAAACAAACAAAAACATCCCCAAAAAATAATAAAAAGAATTTGTTTAAAAAATGACCAAAAAAAAAACCCAAAAAACCAATGAACAAAAAACACAAGAGACAACAAAAATGCTTTTCAACACTGAAAACATTCCTAAAGACTCCATACTCAAGAGTGATTATAATAAACCAGCACAGAACCTGAAAATTTGCTTAGACTAAACACTTCTCCAGTCTCCGAAACAATGAGGTGTATGCAATTTATCATAAACATAATAAATGCAAATCAATGAGAGGAAAATCAACTCTAAAAGCAATTAACACAGTAAGACATATTACAGCTAAGCTTACAGGTATCTACAGAACATTTGTGATATTATACCATTCATTACCAAAAATGTACCACTAAGCCTTTTCAAATGGCTTTACAATAATTTGAACTTTTTATATATTTTATCTTGTTCTATTGTTCCTAAGAATGAAATAATTAGAGAAAAAGACAAAAACTTACTTACTAACATGATCTTCAAAATGAAATGGAATTGTGCAAAGGAATGTTGATGAATAAATAATAGTGTTTAACATAGGTGCCTGCTCGCTTCTGTGAGAACAAATTCAATATACAAACTTTATGATAAACAACAAAACGAATTTCATGCATCATAACTGTGGTGAATGTTTCTCTTATCTCTTTCTCACAAACATCTGAAAACATGTACTACTTTTGTCATCACAGACTCTGCAAATGCAGACATGTACGATGGGGACTCACATGGAACTGGCTGAAGGTGCAAAGTTAGAGTGAAACAGGACAAACTAATCTTGTAACAAAAACGATATGACCATTACAGTAAGAGTTATTTCATGACGTCAATTAAAAACAAATTGCAAATCATACTTTGTGAGGTTCAAAGTGACAATGATGTAATAAGACATGCACTAAACTCCCCATTTCTTCAAATAGAGGCCTTTCTTATTCAAGTTCATTTTACCCACCTTTGTTTGAGAATTATCCTAAATACTGTATATACCAATGATCCAAGAAGATTATCCCAGTTTTTGACTTCTCTTGCACATAGAATGTTATACAGGGAAACTTTGATTCACAAACTCTTCCTGATAAAAATGCCAAAAACAGAGCTAAGTGTTTTTCTTGTGAGAGTGATGTAACACTGCCATTGGTTATCCTAATTTCCTGATGAAGCTTCCAACTACTAAACAAGGAACTGGAAGGATTTCAGTGAATTAAAAAAAATGTCAAAGCTTGCAAAATTTCACAGCTATGTGAATGATAATCTTGAGTAATTTAGTAAGAGTTTGCGCTCGTTCTGCTTTCAAATTTCACCAGAACCCCTAGAAGTTGGCAAGCTTCAAAACTTTGCAAAAAATGACCACAATGAGGAATAAAAACCAAGTGAACCAACACAGCAGTTCTAATTTTCATACAAAATGCAGGGCTTGAATGAAAAACTACAATTAAATAAACAATACAAAGGTAATAAAATTCAATGTGCTACAAAAATAACAATTTTATGTTCTTGATATAATTTCATCAAATTTTATTTAAACATTAAGCATGTTTACTTAAACCAGCAAAAAATACCTTTCAGTAACAATAATAAGCTAAGAATCACAGGGTTTTTAACAATGCTTATCTATCAAAATCATGATTGATGCTTCCCTCATCAACTGGTATTGAGACCTTCTACACACACACAGAAAAAAAAAAGAAACAAACAAAGTACCTTTGCAATTCTTAGCTCACATATCATTATGTCCTGCACCAGACATATTTTGCTACTAAAACAATTCCTCATACTGTATGAAACTTTTCAAAAGAAATGTGCAGATATGTGATAAATGATTCTTTTTTAAATGCTCATGTTCATTTCATTCAAACATGACAACATAAAAGTTTGTTTCTAAACACAAATGTTCATTCATGATGAAATTCATTGACAGTTTCATTTATGCCACATTCTTTGTAATTGAAAACATGTCCTTACTTGTCATGGGGTCAATGATGCAGTTATATAATATGTAGTTCTTTTGAATACAATTATACATCTTAGTACAAAAAGCACAAAATTCAAACATTGACAGCTGGATAATGCTTCATTTGGATCACACATCCAAAACAGAATCTGAAGTCAATTTCATTAAATTTCATTTACATTACAATCATTTAGAATATGCTTCACATTCACCAACATCCTCTTCAAAGATATATGTCTATAATATTTTGTCTAGACATCTATTTATAACACACATGAAATACCACATTTCTAACACTGGTTCAATGTTACAAACTTTTGTTATGACAAGCACGCTAGCACTTTATATCATCACTGCCATTCCACAATTGCCAGTGTCATTTTTTTTTTGTTTTTCTTTGTTTTTAAGGTTTTGAATTACTAGTACAGAAGTAATATATTTTAACAGTCACTATTTTTGTTTTGTTAACTAAATGCCATTTTTTAATCCCAAATTGACTTCTGCCTAAATCACAGTTCGGACTTTTCTCAAAACAGTTAAAACTGACTTAAGTCATTGTGGAATGAACCAGGATGATATGCTTTTCTTTCATTTTTCCAAAGATGCAACATTTTACCATGCTTTTATTCCATGCAAGCAAATAAGAAGTTAATAAAATCTACATCTGCATCTTAAGATCACACATCAAGGTGTCCTTGTGTCTGGTGAGATGTATCAGCCATCATATCTCAAAGCTTCCATAATATCATATGCAGGTTACGTTTATTAATTTCTTCTCAACCTCAAAACATTTATAATCATCAAGGGAACATGGACATACAAGAATATCAGTGAAACAGGCCAGCATTGTTTGTTGATGGGTTAAAGTAGTGAGCCACACTTAGCTGCTACATCTACATTACACAGTGCGGTGTGTGTCGTTGCCGTGATTACTAATGCGAGTATACTGGGGTCAGGTTCAGAATATTATACACTAGCTGCAGGATCATATCCAAAAAAATAAACCCACAAATACAACTTCTGATCCTGAAACTTTAAATAGTCACATTTGGAGTTAATGTTCAATTGCAGACTAACTTCAAATAATTCTGAATGCTGATCTTTGCAATAGTGATTTTCTCACTTCCAGATCATAATTTTGAAGTGGACACTAAAGATGATATGGTTCATGTATGAATTGTTTATGAATGGTGAAAAATTGTGACGTAAAACTTCAGGTCAAAAGGGTTACATATCTGTGATAAAATACCTGGGTTGCCATTAGAAGCCACTGATAAGAAAACAAGGTGGCAAACTTTCAGTCTGCTGCCATGCTAGATGCCATCATCATCAAAATTTTTCTTATATGACCCAGGCTGTTGGGCCTGTGAAAAGTATAAACAAGAATGTGTATGACATTGCCAATCATTTCACTGACACTATGTTCTACTTACAGCTCCCATTACTGTGCCTCAGTACGTTGTACAGGACATATCACTAAGTCAAATGCAAAAAGCCGAGAAGCACTGCCTACAGAGCCCACATAATTTTTTATACAAGATAACCTCCTCCAGGTGGTTGGAAGATGCATATAGAACGCAAAGTAAAATTTATAAGAAACAAAATAACTTATTGAATCATTGTTGAGTTTGAACAGCTCATAGTGAAATCAACTGTAAAGATTTCATACAGTTCATTAAGATACCAAGATTCTGTGATGATTTCCTCCAGTAAGTTATCTTTGATTTACATATCTCAGCATTCTGGAACTCATCTTTGCATCTATCATATCCGCTGCACTATGAATGGAGAGAGATACAGCTGAGGAAGAAGGCTCAGGGGAGAGCAGCAAATAGCTTGACATGAAATATACATAGAGGTAACAATTTCCCTCAGAAAGCTTGAGCTATCATGGACAAATGCCACAAATTTCTATCTATCCCTAATTCTATGCAAGACAGGGACTTGCCAACTATTTTTCATTTTCCTACAATGTCAACATCTTATGTTTCAATATCTTCAAAGTTATCAGCTATTCTTGTAAGAAATACATTTTCCTCAAAGAGACATTATGGACCAAATTATTAATAATTTGTAAAACCACCTTTTAGTTAAAATTTTTAATACATTTTATATATTTCCTGAAATTTGATGAAAATATATTCTAGACATTGTGCACAACAGTCATCATGGCAGTGTATTTTAACAATATGAAATCTGACAGTATCTATCATTATAATATGCTGATTGCACCCTGCCTGGTATTGCTTGAAACAGTGAAGGTTAGAATTCCATAATCTCTGTCGACTGTGCAGCTGGCTATGACAAACATAACGTCCGAGTCGGTGATCAGTGGAGATGATAATCAGGATATAATGACTAAGTTCTGTAGATGTTATTTTGATAACTTCTTGGTAGGTCTGGGGAGAAACAATAAAACATAAGCAAATAAATTAAATAGACAATTTTAATTCAGTCAACCTCTGTGACACACCATAATTGTTGTCCAACCAAGCGAAACTGGTAACAGGTCAAATTTGTTTAGTTGGAGGTTTATTGATTTCAGTGGAAAAGGAAATTGGTATGACACTGAAATATTCACTTAACAAGTCAACTCTTAGGACTTCATAGACAATAAAATCTAATTTCTCAATGAAACCACCTTTCCCACCCACTCATTTCACCTGGTTGCTTGACAGATGGCATTTAATAATTTCTCAAATAAAGTGGACTGTTTTATCTTAGAAGTAATCACAGTAATTACAGAAAAAAATATTTTTGTGTCAATGTCAGATATTGGTCTGAGTATCATAGGCAAGTTTATTTTATGGATATAAGCCTGAGTTGTATACATGTCTATGGTTTACATTCGGTTAAAATGATGCATGAATCTGAAGTACATAAGTGGTACAAACATAAGATTTGTATCAGTATTATTATTGTACATGGCTTTCTGTAATAAAACTGCTTAAAAAAATCAATCTTTGCAATGCATTTTTCAAGGCGTACATTACAGAAGTTGTTCTGAGCTTAAGTTTGTCCCCAATGGCTGCATATTCACATTACCTTGTAGCTGGAGCATTGCCTGCCCGTGCTGCTGTCTTTGTCTTCACGTTGGTGTCTGGAGAGACAATGTATAGTATATCTTTAACACAAACAGTGTTCATCAAATCATATGGAAGTAAATGTCTGAAGCGCAACACACAAAGAAATTGTAAGACTGATAATGACTTGAGGCCTAACAGTGCATATTTCCTATGAAGTTGAGAACATATGTGACTGTCTATGTTGGGTGGAGACAGGTGATAATAGATTGTACTGTATGGAAATAAATGCAATATAAGCGCCAACCAAGATATCATTAACGCGGCTGTAATGAGCTTATGCGGGTGGCTGGACCATAATGGTGACAGATGCTTGTCATATTCTGTTTTGCAATACTAATCAACGGAGACTTCCTGAATAGAAAACAGTGCATAGTAACAAGCAGTCTGATCTTATGTCAATAAGGGATTAACCAGAAAGAGGGAGATGTATGGGACTTACCACTACCTGTGCTGTTGGCACTGCCCATGGAGCCGCGGCGAGCCAGTGTGGTAGAACTGAGGCTATTGGCTGAACTTCTGCTGGTACAAAGCAAATAAGGTTTGTGGTTAACGATTGTATCAATACTTCATTAACTCACAAAGTTTGGGGCAATCTACTCCCCACTCATTTCTCTTCAATTCTCCTAACCTTATCTCAGAACTCTCACGTTTCTTTTCCTCACTCTATGCCTCTTTCTGTATACCTTTTCTCTCTTTTTTTTTATTTTTTATTTTTTTGCCCTCCCCCTCCTCTCCAGTCCTTGGGGAGGGGGGAGGGGGGAAGAGGCTGTATACACCCTATTCCTAGTATTACTTTTCTCTAGTCCAAATTTTCTTTCACTTCTAGCTGGCAACAATTTTTTTTTTTTTTGTACACAGATAAATGACAGTCACTTCTGCCTTTTCATATGTTTGCCTCATCTCTGACATTGACTTCAGATCTGTGCAGTTCCGCAGCTTCAAATATTAATCCTTGCACAGCCAGAACTATAACTGCTATTTTTTTCAGAAATCACAGCAGCATTTTAAAACTGGTTTCTGCAATTCTTATTTGGTTCAGCATTATGAAAATTTTATTTGCCTTTATCAATAACTGGAATACAGACACAAACAAAAAAAGGAACATAACTGGTTTCTAGTGCCTGTGAAAATGGCTCCTGTCTTCAAGGAGAATCTATGTAGGCTACCACCCCAAGTAGTGGTTACAAAGGATTACATACCTGGCAGCTGCTCCTGCTACCCCTGGTGACACCGCTGCTGATGATGAAAGCTGACTCTTTTTGGTTGGGGTGGGTGAGGAGGATTTCTTGCTGGTGGCAGTCCCGGCTGCTGAGGAGGATGAGGCTGTTGTGAAGAAGGAAAAAAACAAAACAAAACAATGCAATTGTTAGTGTGAATCTGTCATCACAGAACAGGATCCAAAAAATGAAAAAGTTGTGTGGCCAGATGAAATGAGTTAAATGTTAAAGAAAAGCTTTGTGGAGAAAATAAAATTTTGACATACTATGCACAGGGTTAAAGCAGTTAACTTTGACTGTGAATGTCTTTACCTAGAATATTGAAAACTAAACAAGCTTTTTGACTGAGGAAAAGTTCTCTTTTTTCCCTCTCTCCAGACACCAGTAATTCTATCTATAAAAAAATCTGACATCCCTCACATTCCAATTGGGCATGTGACATATAATACTATGTCTTTTGACCCGCAGGAATGTGTTCCACATTTTCTGCCAAGAAGGATCATGAATATTTTGATATATATCACAATGTCAAGATAACATAAGAGAGAAACCATGACAATGCAAAAAGCAGACCATTTTAATCAAAGTTGGTTTATCATCTTGCTATGTATAAAGTATTTCTTCTGCAAAAAAAAAAAAATATTCTGAAATAGCACCAACTTTTCACAACAATATGATTGATGTAGCTAGTAACTATGGAAGTCATTGATGAATAAGATTATCAAAAGACAAAAAATAAAAACATTAATAATCAACATTATCAGATGGTCTCATAAAAGCCTGACTGAGCATGTGATATTAAAGTTTGATAAAATCACATGGGAAATAAACTTCTATCCAATAAACCCTGTCAATGTTAAAGAAAAAAATAACTGGAAAAAAAAAAAAAGTTGAATTAAGTGGCAACAGAAATGCAGCCAGATAATGACATGAAACTTATTTGAAACAGCTCTGGAGTTGACTGCAATCAAAATTTTGAAGTTTCCCTAACAAATTGCTAATTTGTGTAGACACATGAGATCACAGTTGCATAATCAAGAACTTACAAACTAAAGATCACATAAGAGCTCAAACACATTTGATTTCACATTATGGCTATATCCAAAGCTGTCGGTCACAACACATCTAGAAAGTAAGAAACATATTCTAAGTTACCTTGTTGTAAATATGCATTTTTTTTTCCCCTAGCTATTGACCTTTTGTTGCAAAAAGAAAATGACTGACATGCAGCAAAATAGAAATGATGGTGTTTCTCAAACTTTTCAAATCTGTTTCGGCAACATCCAGGAGACTGGAAATGCTAGTTTGCCATTTTGCCTCTGAGACAGAAGGACTTTGAAGTGATTACTTGGCAGGTTAATGTGCTGTTAAAAACTGCTGGAAAGTCAGCTTTCTATTATGATATATTATAAACACATTCAAGAAATAAATATTTATGCCTCAAACTGAGTCACATATTACTGCTGAGTAAAACTGTTTTCAAAAGAATTTCAGAATAAATTTAAAGTATTTAACCAGGTTGGCATCTTGACATTCCTAGGACTAAGCAACAAAGATGCAACCTCTTGACAATAGATAGAATATTAATTATCACTGTGAATAGAAGATTACATAAAAGTCAATAAATGAATAGGAACGCAAAAGAAATACACAATAATGCCATGATCTGTCAGGCAGAGATGTAGAATTTTACCAGATGGACTGACTAAACATGTCATGAATCCATAACTGCCAAATTATAAAGCATGCCTGAACTCATAAGTAATTCCTAGAGCTGCCAAGGAAAAAAAAAAAAAAAAGAACAGAGTAACATCTGACTGATGCAGGTATTCACAAAATTGGGTGATGGTCAATTCAGGTAAAAGCAACACAAATCTTTCACATGCGATGAAAAGGAAACAAAAGAATAAACATAAAAGGCCAGGCATTTCTTTGATAGTCAGGCAACAATATATTTTAAAAAAAATAAAAAAATAAATAAATAAATACAATCCTGAAGCCAGAAATCAAATTCACAAGCCAGTGAAAAAAAAAAAAAAACACACACAAAAAGCTTTTTGTCAATAAGTTAAATATGTATCTTTGTTTGCACCTCCAACATAAACAATGTATATACTACTAAAAACCAATCTAATTCTCTTGATAATGTTGATCATAAATGAAAACCACAACACTTTTGTTCTTTTCAGTTAAGGGGGGGGGGGGGGGAAGACAGGTCCTGAAAATAAGATTTTGAGACCAAAATATCAAAAATGGGGTTTTGCTATTTTTAAAACATTTGAGCTCTTCCCCT
>JBCAUA010562174.1:0-16483 GCA_038406235.1 Peronia verruculata
GACCGTTGAGTCACTGAAAAAAATGCAGGTTTTCGATCTTCGTGTCCTGTCATCCCCCGATGCAGAACCCGCGAGTCAATCCCGGCTGCACCATGAGCAGACACCATACCCATTGAGCCACTGCGTCCCCCGAACAACAACATCAAACCTATCACCTATACTTTATTGGCACAGAATACCTTGTTAATTGTCGTAAAATATGATATAGAATCCAAAGAATAGGTTTGTACTACTTTCACTTTGTCACCACCATTCAGACCCAGTCTGGTCTTGATCAGGATATATCTTAAACCATTTGTTTATTTATGTTATTCATTTTTCTATTTATCTATTATTTATATAAGTACTTTCAAAATTGTATTTTATTCATTTAAAAAAAAAAATATTCATTATTTATTCATTGTCTAGTCTAGATCTATGTATTTTCATGAGAACGCAAAGCCATGGGCATCACGGTGCCTCGAACAACTCTATACCAAGCTGTTAAATCTGTTCTGCAAACATATCCTTGTCTCTGGCTTAGTAAGGACTGGATAAAGAAATCAAGGTGAAAAGAAATGG
The DNA here is from genome assembly GCA_038406235.1 of Peronia verruculata. Taxonomy (NCBI): domain Eukaryota; kingdom Metazoa; phylum Mollusca; class Gastropoda; order Systellommatophora; family Onchidiidae; genus Peronia; species Peronia verruculata. Next base: position 562 of record JBCAUA010562174.1, read on the forward strand.
ACAGAGAGAGGTCGGGTTGGTGGGAGGATGCCAGGAATGAAATAAAATCTCAAGTCTTTATCCGGCCATAAAGACCGCTGATTCAGCTTCATTGCTCACTCAGGTTCATAAAATAGAGGGTTAAGAACAATGTCGCAGCGGGTCTTGTTCTTTGTGCTAACTGCTCTCAGGGTAAAAGGAACTTTTGTGAATGGCGCCATTGCTGTTTACACAGTGTGTAATACACACAGGCAACACAGTTCATGAATTCATCCTTAGTGGGAGTGAAAGAGGGAGAAATTTCGATATAAATAATCGTTAGCAATGAAGTTCTCCCCAAGTCATGACAAATTAAAAACACAATGAAACAATCGGCATCCGTATAGATCTATTTGAATTCGTGTAAAGTGTGTGTGTGAGGGTCGGTGGGGGTGAGAGGGGGGAGGTGAGTGTGGGAGAAATTATATCCTTAATACAAAGACAAATGAATAGCAAGTTTAAATTATTCAATGGCAACAAAGCGGGTAATTTATGATGTACGAGCCATATGTATGGAAGAGAAAAGCAGACAAGCTGGCTGACAGGCTGAAAGAGAGAGAGAGGTGAAAAAGGAGAGAGAGAGAGAAACAGGAAGGGAAAAAAATCGCATAGACAGACAGACAGACAAAGAGCAAGACAAAATAACGTAAATGGACAAGAACAAGACTTCAAAGTGATAATTATGTCGTGTTAATGTTATATTATATTCTATCAAGGTATCAGATTCGCATAACATTGCGTTTGATTCGATTTGAAACAAAAACAAGAATAAACAATGGGGGCATCTGATTGTTAGCTGTTCTACTGGTTCAGAGAACAACAAGAATATCATCTGCAGATTGATTAAGAAATATGATGAATGGCTGGACGTAAACAGCTGGAGTTCTGAAAAGGCTCGTAGACAAAACACATTTGATACTAAATGATATCACTAATACATGTAATTATAAACTGATTGAGAAAAGCATATCCAGAGACAACGAGTCTGTTTATGATTATTCTGCAACGATAATCTCTTTTTCGTGAACAATAATGTGCTCCGTGGACGAAAAAAAAAAATAAATATTCCTGCACTTTACCGTGACTTCAATGTTTGTCACAGGAAGCATTCCAAAGGCAGTTTTTTTTTTTTTTCAACGCCCACAAGTGAAACATAAATCAGTTTTGCAGTAATAACTCACAATACGATATCCTAGTTTATGAACTGGTATAAAAACGAAGGCAGAAACTTAAGCTGCGTAGTTGACGTTTCCTTCCTAGAACTGTTTACTTTTTTACTGCCAGCAGAAAGCCCGTCTTTGCATTTATTATTACATGGAGCAGTGAAGTGTTGCTTTTTTTTTATTTGTTTTATGTTTTCATTATTATTATTTTATTATTTTGTTTTGTTTTTCTCACCAGACTCCCGAATGCATAGAAGACCATCCTTTTTAATTAGTGTTTGTCGAAAATTTCCCCGGTGCGGAGCTTCCACACAAGCGTTACAACTGTTTCTGCAGTAACTGAACGCCAAGAAAAGGCAAAGACAGAGAAAATGGGAAAAAAAGAGAAAGAAAGACAGAAAAAAAAACAGAGAAAGATTAAAAAAAACAGCAGGCAAGGAAAGTGGAAAGAAAGAAAGAAAGAAAGAAAGAAAGAAAGAAGAAAGAAAGAAAGAAAGATAGATAGATAGAAAGAGAAGAAAAAACAGAAAGAAAGAAAGAAAGAAAGAAAGAAAGAAAGAAAGAGAAAGAAACCTCCTGGCAAGGAAGGTAGAGCATAAAAAAAATGAGGAAAAGTAGATGAGGAGGAGGATGGTTGAGGGAGAAATAACCAGAAAGGATCATATGGAAAAGACGAACACAAAAATAAAGAGAGGACAGAAAGGAGTACGCATAGGGAGACAGAGAGAGAGAGAGAGAGAGATAACGAGAAAGGAAACGAGGATGGGAAGAGAAGGGCAAAGCAAACACGAAACATAACTGATGAACTTGAGGGAGAGAAAATGGAGCAGCAAGGGAGTGAATAAGGAGGAAAGAATCAATGGCAATAGAGAGAGCGGCAGACAGAAAAGGGGGAGGGGGGGGAGGAGGAGGAAAAAAAGGTGTGAAAAGGGAGATAGAGAGTGTATGGAACATGATTGAAAACCCATGTCATCAACATAAGAACGACGAATAGCAGCGACACTCCCTTATGACGTATAATGCCCTTTGTTCCGAGACAGGAGCTGTCAAAACTGCTCAAATCTTCCCCAACTGTTATCTCCTCTCTCAAGTTTGCTCTCAAAAAGGTTTGCGTTGAGGGCTATCAGGTTGTGTTTCATTTTTGAGTGTGCGCTACAATAGACAGGGGCGCTGGGGTGCAGATGTGGCGTGAGAGATTGAGAAAAAGCAACGTGGGAAATAAAATTTCAGTGAAAACTATTCAAACTCTGTCAGAATTCTATTCTTCTAGTATTTCTTTTTCACAAAGTTGATGCCTTTCGTTCCTTGTTTGTTTGATAGCCTATTTTAGGTGATGGAATGGTTTGTCGGTTTGGTCTTTTTAGGATTATTTAAATTGGTTTGTCGGTTAGTCAGTGGTTGGTTGGTTGGTTGGTGGGTGGGTGGGTGGGTGGATGGGTGATTAATTGATTTGTTGATTTTTAATCGGGTGGTTGTTTGTTAGTCGGTTGATTGCTCACTTGAATGGTTGGTTGGTGGATTACTGGATTACTTTTATGTATGTGTATTAAGAAGGAAAGTAGGAAAGATAACCTATACATCTACAGAGATATGGAAGTTAAGGTATAGGGGAAGAAGGAATAATCATAAGAAGAAATGTCGGATGGGGAACTAGGGCAAAAGTTGGGTGAAAGTTGCGGCTGATGGAGCGACTGATTTATGGCCTTGTCATGCATCGTAATAATAACAACATGCACATCGCACATCCATTGGCCTACACACGTTCTCACCAAAGTGTTTTATTTTTATATTCTATTCCATCATGTGCCTAATCTATAAAAAGCGTATGGGAACCAGTCCCAGTGCCATTACGTCCCTCTTTTCCCCTGCTGGTTTGGGAACAGAGATCAATAGCACAGTTTGTAGTGCAAACATAATCCTCCCAACCAAATGAAAAATTGGGGACCATCCTGCTGGTCTAATCACCCTCCTTTGCGATGTCACACTGCTCGCGTAGAGGATATAGCTCACCGCCGACGTCAACATACAATGAATTGAAAACTCAGTCTTTGGTATCTATCGCGTTCCAGGCGTCCTTTATAACAGGGCAAACACCCGGCAGTTATTAAGGGCAGCCCTTAATGGGATGTAAACAGATCTGGGATATAAAACATCGTCGTGCGACAACCAGTACCAAGAGGCGAAATTGTCGACTGTAACAAAAAAATATTTATACATGTATTAATCATAGCGCAAAAATGAGAGAATGATTATTATAACAAAATCAGCGATGTCAAATCATTCATCAAATTCAAATAATATGCAAAGAATAATAATTAAACATTTACAAAAAATGGCCATATCAAGAAAAGACCGCCAAATCTGTGAGCACCGTACATACGGAGCTCAATAGAGGTCATCCGATCTCAGTTTGCTCACCGAAATTTCGTTGTCTTAGAATGAGATAATCCGAACTACATAATAGAATTGTTGCAGTTAGAACAATGTACTTCTAAGGCTACTATTTATTGCCAGCCTTCAATGAATACGGTTATCAGTCCTGTTTTTAGAAATGCCTTGGTCATTTTGAATATAAAGTATTATTACTGTTATGATTGAATGCAGTAATAACAATATAATAGCTTTATTTATTTGCAACCACTGGATTCATTTATCTCTGTGTTGTCATCGACGATGGTGCCCAGGTTTCGTCAAAAAAAAAAAAAAAAACTAGTAGCTATCGTCAAAAAAAAAAAAAACTAGTAGCTAAGGTCAATTTTTTGTAGGCCTTTCAGTCTTTCTGATTAAAACTATGTCAGCCATTTAATAGCCAGTATCACCTGTCCAGATCTATATATGCTACGCAATATCTATCTCATTATAATTTATTATCGGATCTATGTTACGGGAACCTTGGAGTGTGAACGAAGATAAATACTCTCGCAATAAAGTTCAATAGGACAAAAATAACAGGATACATGTACCATTACAAAGGTTGACTTTAGGCCCGTTCTGAACTAGAACAAGGAAACCTAGATTTCAATATTGTTTCAGTAACTTCGTCAAGCTCGAAGGCAAAATTTACGAAAGTAAAATTTTATGAGACACCGGTGAAGGTGATCGAATTGTATTCATGAAGGATAGGGGTTCAGTCTGCCAAGAATTGTCTCTCTTTTTCTTAATGTCATTGATGTAGTATGTAACGACCCGAAAACTTAGTTTGCCTGATTTTGGAGGGTTTTTTTTTTTTATGTCGAGAATTTATGTTTCACTCTGTACCCTTTCTTTAGTTCCCCATTAGTTTCTTCAGTCCTCTCTTTCTCTCTTCATAACCAATGCAGTCCCTGCTCTCAATCACTGCCATTATCTTGAGTGTGTCAAAGATTCGGGCAGAGGATCTCTTTGTGGTCTGCCTGACATCGATTCTTGTGTACTGTTTAAAAGAATCTCTGGCTTCCGTTTGAGTACTCAGTCGAGGCAAGCGAGGGAGTTAAGAATGCTAACCGTCTGACACTTCTCCCCTAATGATTATATTTTATCAAAACCCTGCAATAAGAATTATAGTGCTTCCTCTGTTTTGAAGTATTTGCTTTTATTCAGAGCCGTACTGGCAAGGAAACGTCTTGTTTCACTATAATTATGTTAATACCTAATCTTCAGTGTTCTGTGTTGCTAGCTTCAGAAATGTTCGATTGGACAGAGGTCAAATAAAATTCAGCTGAAAATCTCACGAGACCTATAGACGTACTGAGGAAAGTGACGATTTAAGATGAAAACAGTTCAGCTATCTTTTATAATGCAACAACCCAAATACAAATATGCTGCGAGACAAACAGAGTGATCAATACAATTTCAAGCACATTGGTTCAGAAACGCAGAGAACTTTCAGGAATCTGAAAACGTGTTCTCTCACAGATTCTAACAAGGCTTGGCTTAGGTCAAGAGGGGCTCAATTAATGTTTTATTGAAATGAGGATCGAAGACCAAGCAGTAATTGAATAGAAAAAAAAGGCCAGTTTTTATGTCCAAAAATTAAAATCGGATTCAGGACGAGTAAAATATTCGAGAAAATTCTCAGCTCAAACATGGCAGAAATAGCCTTTGATACTCTTTGAGAAAGAGAGTGATTGAGCGATAGGGAAACAGAGAGAGAAAATGAAAGAAAGAGAGAAAGAGAGTCAGAGATCATTCAACGAGAACGTAGCCACATTAGCCTCGTTTCTGATTTAATTTTATACTCATTATGATATATCCTGTCCTTTGCCTGTGAGTTGTCTCTTTCTGTTTCCTCTTTTCTTTCTTTCCCCCTCCCATTTTAATCTGTCTCTCTTTTTAGTTTTTGCTTCCCTTCCCTCTCCCTGTCTTTTAGAAAAAGCGTCATCCTTAAGTACCGGTTTGATTTTGTCTCACTTCTTTCATTCTATCATCCTATACCTTTCCTTGTTTCACATCTGTAATTCTCTCCTAACTGTCCCCTCTCTCCCTAACTGTCCCCCTGTCACTACCCTATCTTTCTCTTCCCATCTCTTGCTCTGCTACAGCTCTCTCTCTCTCTCTCTCTCTCCTCTCTCCTCCTCCTCCTCCTCCTCCTCCTCCACCAGTCTTCTTTTTACCTCTCCCATCTTTTCGCTTTTCCTCTCTTTATCTCCATCTTTCATATTGACGCCTTCATGTATTTTCTCTTTGCATCCTTTAGTCCCCTTCCCTTCCTCTTACAACTTATTCACAGCCTCTGGCCATGGAAAAGCCCTGTAACTGACACCAGGTTGCCCTAAGGAGAGGATCAAAGCTCAGACAGTTTGCAGTTTTCCTCCTCATTACCTGGGTTTCCTGGAGGCAAAGAGCGGCAATTTTATGGCCGTTTTCATCATTTCTTGCTTTATTTGTTTGTTATGTCGATTATAATCATTATTGTTATTTTTTGAGTCCATTTGTCATATGAGTATATGGCCTCAGAGGCAAACATTTCGGTCTTTGCCTCCCAAATCATATAGCGACCGCGCCGGATGAGTATTTTTATATATTATATATTTTTTAGCTCCTTATTCGACCATTGTAGTTCTACAGGGAATCGTTTCATTTTCACTACATGATACAGATGTTTTTTTTTTTGTAACTCTCATGACAATCTAAGGCCCAGAGGAGCAGTTTTGATAAGCTAAATGCACAATCGATGTATATTTTTTCCCCCAAAGTGCGTTTGTACGGTGGTCGTTATTTAAGTGTCATATTACGAATTATTATTGCCTGAATGCCCTATGCGTTTTTCTCATCCTGTGCAGCATCACGCTGTCTCTTGAAACGCAATAATAATCAAACAAGCCATTACCTGTCTTCAACCCTACTTTTTCATGTTATACTTGTTCAAAGTGAGAGTATATACGGGTTAAAGCGCTAGGCGCATCATTCATTCTATATTCGAATGCTGATAAACAACAGCTTCCTTGTTTGATAGTGCCTCTTTTACAGCAGACACGACACAACATATAAATGAATTTTATCTTTATACACTTCATGCCACTCACAGTTAAATCTTGTCACTGTGTTATGGCTGTAGACACAGAATAAAGCGTAGAAATCTTTGAAGTATTTTTTTTTTTCCAAATTGTCAAGAACACAGTCTGAGTATTAACTACTTTTTTTTTTTTCAAATGAACTTGGACTTTATGAGGTAAAAGCTTACACTCCCTGGCCCTGTGAAGATAAGGGGCATCCCCCCGTTTGCGATTTCTTCTAATTCCGTGGAATATGAAATCCATCAAAGTCTATTCCTTTTACTGATCCTCCTCACACTGATCATCCAGGTCCGCACTTAATATCCCCGTTCGTCGACTCGCTGAGGTTAATCGTGGTCCCACGGTTTCAATCAGGGATTCTCTCTGCTATCTGCTACCGAGAGCTTCAAGTCGCTGCCAGTTCGTGGCCTCAGATAGAACTTCCTGCATGGCAGAGAAAGGAAACGGAGTCGAAGATCAATAAATATGTCTTTCGAGTTTCAAATTTTGACGGTTTAAGCATTGGGTTATTAGTATTAGTCATACTATTTTAGTAAAAGTTTACGTAATGTTTGTCAGTGGATCAACATGTTTAAAACGAAAAAAAAATATATTATATTATATTATGTTATACATAATACATAACATTATATATATTATATTATATTATGTTATATTATATTATACTTTATTATATTATATCTTGTTGAAATGCAAACATTAAATGTTGCTGACTTGAGTCAATCTGAACTCAACCACCTATCTCACATCACTTTCACGTATAATACCACTTTTCAACCTGGCACTAAAGGGACACTCAAGGTGAAAACAGAACTAGTTTGTCTTGATTTGGAATGTTTCTCTCCTACAGGGATAATGCTTGACAGCTCCAAGAACTTACCAACAGAAGATTTAAGACAACCTGTAAAAGTAAAAGAGTTTCGCAATCTTGACTCATACAACATACTAAGTGAATGAGACGAGGGGACGACAACCTCGGTGGGGGGAACAGAGCATCCATCTTCTTTTCGTCCATCCGCCTTCTTAACCCACCCACATCATCGGAGGATCATGACCTTGAAGGGAACACGAAATGAAGATAAACAACTGTAAGAGCTGTAGACACTTAACAATGCCTGAATCACATAGATCTAGATATTTCTCCTCACATCTAGTACTGCTCCTCAGTTTGTGTCTGTTCAAAAGAGAGCTATTTTTTTCTGTTGCCTTTCTCGGGGGAGAAAATGGTAGTGCACTCGTTGTGATATGAAAAGGGGAACAGGCTGCCTTATAAAAAAGAAATAATAAATAAATCAAATAAAATAATTTTTAAAAAGTAAAAAATAGATTACAAATAAAACAAGAGATGTGAAATTATGATGAGGAAATGATCTTTAAAAAAAATTGACAGTTCATCATTCATGTTTTTATCATCCAAAAATATCGTTCTTCCCACTGCCTGTGACGTGACGTTTTATTCATGACACTTGTACAAAACAAAACAATAGCATGGTCTTTCAAACAAAACTAAAACAGTCAGCTCCAAACAAGAGAAGAAATAGACCCATCGTAGTTCTTTGTCAGTGCATTCATGTCTGTATAATTATATCGACATGAATCTCTTCAATAGCCCTCAACACGATCTCGATGATCACAATCTTAGTTCATTGATTAGATAAGAAAGCGGTTTAACTGGGTTCCGTGGGTATGTAGGCTGAACTCCGATGCCATAGGAATATATAGCGAACACCAAACAAACAACAATTGATACTTTCATTGTGCAACTTTAAAGCAGTAAGAATAATAAAGGAGTTATATTGATAGACATTCTCTTGAACAAATCCATTTTCATCAGAAAAAGAAATTCACGGAGAAACAAAACTTAAACGTCTAGGCGAATAGTTTTTCCTGGTTAAAGTTGTGCCACTTCAGAATTACAGGTCACCTAATATCCTTGTGAACTCTAGTATAACAGAATAAATTCACGAAAATCGTGGTACACAAGACAAAAAGAAAACAAAATCATATCGCTTAAAAATGGTGGCACCTGAAATCTGGCAAGATACCTCGGATACATGTATGTTTAATCAAAATAACAACCAAAGTGTATGTTATATCATTGTGTGTTATTTTACATGGTAGGGACAATGAATGCCACTGCACAATTCTCTCGCCAGATTGCAAAACCTCGAGTTCAGTTGTCTGTGTGATAGAGGGATGATTCTTTTCGTTTAGTCTGTTTACTGTAGTTGCGTTTAAAATGGCTAAATGGCCGCGCATGGCTCTGCTCTAACTACTATAAACTATATATTATTATCATGACAACAAACAGTTTGTTGCTTTAATCTGTAACTTTTACTGAGGGTTGATGCAACAATAACTATATTATTACATCGTCAAAATGTCTTCACAAGTACGTGTGTTTAACATATAGAGGAACTTTGCCATTTTCCTTCGTATTTTCATTCTCTTTCTGTGTGTGGTGCCTTCACTTTCCCAGCGGTTTGCGTGCAATGAGCCTCCAGGCAACCTGATCACTGGCTAAATGTATGCATCTCGTCAGGGTCTGGTGCGATCACTCCTTGATATTGTTTGTCTACAGTGTTCTTTGTCTGCCTCTGATTCTAGTGCCTTCCATATTCCATTCTAAAATGTCTTTTTGAATGGTGCTATGTCTCTAGACATGGCCAACACATTCTAACTTTCCAGATTATTTTCTTCAGGAGGATAGATCTAGGTTAGACTCCACTGTTTGTTTTGATTTTTTTCCCCAACGTATTCTACTCATCCCTCTCAAACAGCACAATAAGAGCACTGATTTTACTTTCTAGGACTTTGGTGAGCGTGCATGGTTCTGTGCCATATATGAAAATAGATTGGACATGGCAGTCAAGGATCCTCTTCTTACGGTCCAAAGACAACTGCCGAGAAGTCATGAACATTTTCACCTCACTGAATTTTGTCTTTGTTGTTCCTATTCGAATTTCTATTTCATTATCAGAGCTGCTGTCTTCTGTTACTGCCCCTAGATTTTTAAATCGTTTGATTTGTTCTATGCTTCCTGGTTCAATGTAAATGTTGGCTTCTAGAGGTGGTTCTACCTTGTGAGAAAACCCTTATTTTTGTCAAAAAAGCATTCATTTTTCGTCCTTCTTCACGGCTGAGATGTTAATTGTGTTCGCTATTTAATAAAGTTGCCAACAGGACTGTGTCGTCAGTTCATTAGTGAATGGTTAATTCTTAGGCTTGTGTTCTTAATTTTGTTTGGTTGTTTGTTTTGCTATTGCATCTGCTGCAGTAGCTGCTATTCTCGGGTATTTCGTTGCCTTACCAGTTCTAACAGAGTGATCATGAACAGTATGTTCTTGTGAGCGCTGTTTTAAAATTACCGGCCTAATGAAGCGATACAGTATATTGCCGGCAATGACAAATTTATGTTATTAAATTATCCTGTTCTTTTAGTTCTTCCAATACAGAATATTTCTTTTTTCATTGTTTAATAGTTTCTTGTTGTTGTTGTTGTTGTTGTCTTATTTTGCACCTTTCGTCAGATGAAAATGACAATAGTGTTAGCAGTAAATGTAAGCCTGCGAGCTGGATCTGCTGATAACATTGCAGGGTTGCGGTCCAAAAGCCATACCTTGAACTGGATGAGATGGGCAAAAGTAACTAAACACTATGCTGTGCGAAAATAATTATACACTTTATAGAAGTCATATTACTCAAGCCACATTTGTTATTATACAACGATCAATCTATCTGGGAAATTATAAATGGCTGAGGTGATGTAATGTCTGTTAAATGAGGTAAAAGGAGAGAAAATCCCATCACCTGTGTCAATATTGGATTTTTATTTTTTTTTTTAACTAAAATGAACACATTTGACTAGGTGCAAAATATTGTTACAATTCAGTCAGGTTTGTTGACTGTAAACAATACGGCAGTAATGCGGATCTCTGAAACAAAGTAATATATGTGTCTATTTGATACATAATAAATTCTAATGTGGTTAATCGCCACAACGCATAAATATTGTCACCTGAACTATTTAAATGTCCGTTATCGACAGCATATTAATATTTTGGTACAAAAATAGGTCGGTTATTTAATATTATGACTGGGATCTGGAATATGTCCGGCTTCGTCCAACGCGCAACTGCAAAAAGATAGGTTTAGTCAATTGAAACATGTGTTTTTAATTCAGGATTTGCATATAAATTAATGTGATCGTAAATTTAGTTATAATGTGATTTGTGAATTTTGCTTTTTGTACTATTGAGTAGCATCTTATTTTACGTTCATTTTGCTGTTATTCTTGATGTTGTCATTACTGTTGCCACTGTTAGTATTATTGTTATGGTTATCATCATCAATTCCATCATTATCAGTTTGGATGCTCTTGACGTTGATGCATCCGATACTGTTGTGCAAATGTTATTATTGTTGTTGTTACTGTTGTTTGCCGTTTGTTGTTGTTACTATTGTTTATTGTTGTTGTTGTTGTTGCTGCTGCTGCTGCTGTTGTCAGCTGAGCATTGCTCAATAACGAGCTTGAACTGTAAAATTATCTTACTTTTCCCGTAAGAATTATGTTAGTCTATGTATTAGTAATATCTTTCTGACCATGCATCTTCTGATAAAGAAATAAGGCCATTTAGTTTGAATGATTTGAATATTAACCACAAGCAGGGATCTCTGGTGGTTGATGGATATGGTTAAACGGCAAAACAGATTCTTTCATAAAATCGTTCAAGCCCACACTAGAACCTCTTGGGGTTGCCCTTCATAATTACGACGCTGTTTTGGTATTAATGGTCAATGCGACTGAAATCAGTATTCTACTCTCACTATTAACAGAGATCGTGATTATTTTAACCCCAGTGATTCTTTTAGTGCTGCCCCCCAGCCCTATCACCATTATAACATAAAACCTCTGTTTACGAGATTGAAATGATCACATATTTTTACTACTGCCACCCCACGAATCCAGCGAAACCTTAGTTGACGTTTCTAAAAGTTTACAGATTTCATCTGCTGTCCAAAATGAAATACAGAAACCGGAAACGCTGACACGTTGCCAGTAACACGAATTCATAGCTGTCACAGAAAACGTTAAGATAGCAATATTTGGCAATGTTCACCTTGCCAATCCCTTATCAGAGGCGCTTTCGGTAGCAGTTTTCCCCCACGTCTAGTCGTCCAGTTGTGTGAGTCAGAAGCGCCCGAGGATTCAGTTTTTGAGCTGATCCCAGAGAGCAGTTGGATATCTGCTCTAGAGAAATGACTAGAAAATTAGCCATAGTGTCGGCCCAAGAGCCGCAAAAGCCTGTCAAGAAGAAATGAAAGAGACATACAGTATTATTAAGATATTTACTTTGACAAACGTAATAATGGATTTTGACAGAGGATGAGTTGCTCAAGCTCCAATTTGGACTGGGTGATTTCACAATTTTATAATAGGATGATATATTAAGTTTATTTCAGAAAACGTTTACCACTACCAGACTAATGTGCCCTGAAGAGGGCAACATCGTTGTTGCACAATGCATTTCTATTGTTGTCCATGCTCTATGCTTTTTTTTTAATGGAGAAAGGCCTACCTTACGTGTAGATTATAAGAAGAGCTAGCTGACAAGAATATGGCGAAACACGAGATGAGGGCTGATCGCGAGGGTATTGTTCTAATTTGATATTTCTTTAAAAGAAATACCCCATGTGACATCTGTTTTGCAATGCGCTATTAGTCGCTTTGATCATTAGATCTATCATTATTATGCACGCACTAACACTGAAGTATCAGAGACAGTATCATGCCAGCTGCTTTAACAGTATAACGTGCAGGTATAAGTTGATTTTACCACAATGATAGGCATCATCCAATGTATCCCTTACCTTAAAACCAAGTGATCATGTGAGTCTATGTGCGTGTGTGTCTCACTTTCAATATTTCCTTCATTTCGTTTTCTTTAATAATTCATTTTTATAGAGTTTGCCCTAAATGTTGTCCACTGGATTAAGATAGGGCTTTGTAATAGAGTATAAAGTTTGCCCTCCACTAATAATGATATGGAGGTGATGTGAAAATGCGTTGACATTCTAACAATAGTGTCTGCCATGGACATGGCAACTTGGCACACATCAGATCATTTCCGAACGTGCAATCATGACAAAATAGTTTTTGTATGCCCAGAAAACCGAGAAAGGTTAAAACCTCATGACATTTTTGTCGGCATGTTCGACGAACTTTCATATTAAAATAAACGCCCTCGGGGTTGATTTTCTGAGAGACAGTTTATATGCTGTACAAAGATGGACTTATGAGAATATCTAATGATAATATATCTTCCGTTAGAATACAGTGGTTCTCATCAGTGTAATGCATAACACTCATGAAATACGAGAGCAGTTCATTGTGTGACAGTTCAAGGGGAAAATCTTCCATGCTCAGCGGTAATTTGAGGACGAAGAGTATAGTTTAACATTTTATAATGTATTTATCCTGTTGGGAGCTGTGTGGTTGGTTACTGGAATGAAACAAACAATAGTACAACTTTCATCATTTCCAAATAAAATGTAGATCCAAATCACAGACACAACCACAGAGGATTCAATGTTTTCTGTACTAAACAGACTGTCTTTTCTCAATTCACTTTGGCTTGATGTGAATTTTCTGTTTTCAGGTGATCATGACATGAGAGCAGGTTTGTTAGATATGATCTGAACATATGCAAATTGAGTATTGATTCTGTGTACCAGTCAATTAACATGTCTAGATATGTGATAGTGTTCAGTGTCAACAGCGACAAGTCTGACATTTTCATATGGCTTTTGTGATAACAGGTCCGGCCAGACATCTCTTTCTTTGCAATACGAAGCTATGTGTTGTTTTCAGAATATTTTGTTCAGTGACTAGTTGCACAACCATAATTTACTCTGTCTTTCGAAATTACAATGCTCTTCAAAATGAATCATTGAGATGTTTCAATTTTTTAAAAAAAGATGATAGAAGTGGTATTCCTCGGTACCCTTCCTACAAATATTGAACCTCATTTCTTAAAAAGAAATATTAGGATGCACGAGTATAATCTTTGCGATGAAATAAGCATGATTTAAATTTGCTACCGCTGTGCTGCCTTCTCATAGTTCGTGTCATTTTATGCATGAAGTGAATGATAGAACATTTCGATTGACCCTCAAGTACTCAGACATCTCTAAAAAGGCGTTGATTTTCTTACGAAATGGCACTTTTTATCTGCCATTAATCCTATTGTCACAAGGCAAAGTGGTACCTCTGCATTCGCTTTCCATTTAACTAAGCCGAAATGAATGGTATAAAAACTGTGCTTTAAAAAAGTTTGGCTGACCCCTTAAATAGTCGGATGTTTCAGAGTGGTGTATTTTTTTCCCTTCTCATGCCGATCTCTCAACATCAGTTATCAAATTCATTGAGCATCACAAACGCGACGTTGGCACCTACGTAGTTACCAAATAATAGTTTTTATCCGGGACTGCAACGCTGTAAGGATATGTTAACCGTAAAAGGCATCATTAACGAGAACAATGTCAACGAGGTTATTGAGTGTAAAATAAGGAAGACTGGGGACGTCCAGCCCTGTCTGCTCACAAAGCTCATTACTTCTTCCCTGTAGGGGTCTTTATTTCCTAATATATCGTCGTTGTTGACTGTCCATGGCCAGCCATAGCTTGATCTACTGTCACCGGCCAGCCGCTGTCTTCACCGCCCTCAAGGACCGAGATACAAGGAATTAATGCTCTTTATGTAAGACCAACAAGCTGTCTTTTCTCACATCCAGTGGGTTTATGCCCTTGCTGTTAGACTCTGCCCTTGGCTGTTCGGTTATTGATGTTGTTGTAGTCTGGGCCGGTACTGTGGCTAATGGCTGGGTTAATATTTACAGAGAGGATAGTGGTAGGGATAGTCAATAAACTAACCCACGACATATTCAGTCGTATTGAGCCTAGTAATAATCAATGTTATGATGGTTTCCAATAAGCTTGCGTAATATAATTATGGTAATAGTGCCATTAATGTTTGCATGTAATGTTTTTTTGTATATAAATCGATTTTTGTTTTATATTTATTATGCAGCACCTGTATGTAGTGCGAAACGCCTTACTGTGAGTCAGTCTGTGTTTTCTAAATGGAAACAAAAATCTGAAATATATAGACGTCAACCTTACTGTTCGCTTCCATCTTGACGTCAAGGGCCATGTCTGACAAAATATTATTTACAGCTCATCCCGTCGATCAATATATTTTGGGTTTGACAGACTCGTCACCGTAAACTGATATGGTAAATTCTACTTTGCAAAGTTTAAACCCTCATAAGGCAACAGATACAAGGCTTACTTGGAATGTTCATATCTGTGTTCATAGTAGCATCCACAACTGGACTCTGTTTCAACAACATCTGGTTTTAATTTTTTTTTTTTTTTTATTATTTCGATGAATTTAAATCTTCTCTGAGACTACTCCGATGGCACTCAGTGTCTTCCTGTTCAGCAAGCAATACCTTTTGCTACTGCTACAGAGACACATTTCTAATTCCCTTTCGAGTCCTCTTTAACGCTGTTGTTACTGTTTAAATGATGATGATAATGATAATGTTCTGTCATAATTATTTTCCCCATCCTTGGCTAGGAGACTACTATTAAAATGATGTCTTTTTAAGAACACAAATTATTGCAGAGTTCATGAACTTCCAAGTGTTAAATGGTACTTGTAATATGTGTGTGAACTTCTATTGTAATGAAATATTAATAGTCCGCATCTTTATCTGGATTAGAAAGATTTCCTGAAAAATATAGTTTTAAATGTGTCAATGGTATTTAAATGAACTTGAATTGATCGGATTTTAGTAAATATTAATACTTTCTATAAAAGACAAACTTGTCTCCCATCATGAGTGAGCTCCACGTTTACATGTATTTCCACCGATCTATTGTTTGAGGTTCATTCCCAAAAGGCAGAACAGCTAAACAAGTGTGTTTTTATTTCTTCAGTTTTCGTTTTGTTTTAGTTTCCTGAAGAAAAGAGACGCAATCTGGAGCGAGGAAATAGTTAAGGCGGAGAGCATGAAACAAAGACACATTCTCTTACAACCGGGTAACCGGAGAGCGATAGTAGGATTTTCAGGCAGCAATGTCTAAGCTTTCTAGAGAAGAGATGTGGGGGGGGGGGGGGGGGGGGGGGGGGGGGGGGGGGGGGGGGGGGGGGGGGGGGGGGGGGGGGGGGGGGGTGGGGGG
>JBCAUA010562285.1:0-16483 GCA_038406235.1 Peronia verruculata
GTAGGTAGGTAGGTAGGTAGGTAGGTAGGTAGGTAGGTAGGTAGGTAGGTAGGTAGGTAGGTAGGTAGGTAGGTATTAATTTATTTAATTAAATGTTCTGCTATTCCCTTATTCCTGCCATTTCGGCTATTTCATTAATTTGTTTTCTTCTCAGATTTGTGTTTGATTCTCATTTCTTTATTGCCATTAAATGCCCTAACACTTCCCGGCCACCAAGTAAAATTTTGAACGTATATCACTTAAAATCACCAAACTGTTACGATCTCTTTAACTCTTTCCCTGTCATGAACTAAAGATGAATGTGTTAAGAACTTTAAGAAATACGCATAAATTCGTTGACAAAACCCACATTGAAAACTGTCCATTCTTTTGATTTTTCACGTATTCTTTCTAGATCTTTCTGACCTATGATGTGAAAATACCCATCTATACGTGACAAAAGTTACTTTACACACTGTCCTTTTATTATTATTATCATTTTTTTAAAGTTTCATATCCTCTTTCCAGATCTTTCTCACATGATGAAACGCCCACATATACGTGACAAAAGCCACCTTAAAAATTGTCAATTATTATTATTTTTTTGTTTTTGTTTTTGTTTTGGTTATAATTATCTTCTTTCTAGATCTTTCTGACCTATGATGTAAAAATACCCCTTAATACGTGACAAAAGCCACGTTGAAAAATTGCCCATTGTTTTGATTTTTCAGGTCTTCTTTCTAGATCTTTCTGATCTATGATAAAAAAATAAATAATACCCATAAATACGTGACAAAAGTCGCTTCAAAAACTGTCCTTTTTTAAGATATATTTTTCTAGATCTTTCTGACATGATGCAAAAATACTCACAAATACCACTACAAAAATTGTCGATTTTATTTTATTTTATTTTTTATATCTTCTCTCTAGATCTTTCTGACCTATGATGTAAAAATATCCACTCATACGTGGCAAAAAACCACTTCCAAAAATTGCCAATTCTTTTGATTTTCCACGTCTTCTTTCTAGATCTTTCTGACCTACGATGTTTCACCACGTACAGGAGACCTTGAACCCTGTTGCATACATTTCGTACCTGTATTCTAGTGAAAAGCTTCATACGATCATGGAGAGAGTCGAACTTTCTTGATAATACTATTCGTTAATATTGTTTCATACTGTCCCCTTGATGCACAGCTGTTACTAATACATGTAGTTCAATGCATCGCGCACACGTTGCTAAAAGGCCATAATTTAACCAGATCCACAGTAAGGAGCTTAAGGTCGCCCAAATAGAACAAAACGAATCTTGCCTCTGTCTATCCCCTTCCCCCTCCCACTGTGTTCTTTTATCCCTTTTCTTCCCTCTACTCCCCCCCCCCCTTCCGTAACAACCGTCCTCAGCCCAATGCATTCGAGGTCGCCCTTCCTCTTCCGTCAAAAAAAAAAAAATGAATCACGTCGCTTCCTCCATCTGTGAATGCAGAGCGAAATCTAGTTTCGATCATGCTGCTAAATCCACAAACCAACTGTGCAGCAGGGCGAAAAGGACCCGTATTGTCGGTAATAATTCAACCGTGTGTGGATATGAAAGTACACATAAAAATATCCTCCGAGTGAAAAGAAGGTGAAAATAATCACAAATGTTAAAAACATGGACTAAAGAACGAAACTCAGTGGTGTAGAAATGAACCAAAACAACATTAAAAAAAAAAAAAAAGAAGTTACGCGTCAGAGAAAAACAATTTATCTAAACAGAAATAGTTCACAATTAGGTATTTTTTTCAAAATCACATGACCTACGAAACGTCGCTCACATGTAGCTTTGTTTATATGATGTGACAAGTTTGAGAGCTCATCATTCGTCCAGATTTGTCTGCCATGCGCTGACCGGTTCGATGTAATGGAAACTCACTGCGATGGCTCCGACTTATGCGAGAGGCATTAACAGGCGAAAAAAAGGGGGGGGGGGGGAGGAGAAAAAAACTTTTGTTTCGTTTTTATTCGATTTATCAGAAATTCGTTTAGTTCGGGTTTGGGTGGACTCGACTGTGTAATGTGCAATGTGTGAGAAACAATACCTTACACATGTGGGCAAAAATATCACACATGGCATCAGTGCAAAGGCGGAGAAAGAAACAGTGTATTACCGTAAGTGTAATCTATCTATCTATCTATCTATCTACGTACCTGTCCGTCTGTCTACCTGTGTTGTAAATCTGCAGCAGGGATAACCACCACGCCACGAGGTTGAAAGGCTTACCGTAATTGTTGTGAATCTGTCCAGACGTTTAATCTGGCACAAGTATTCAGAAAGGAAGTGTATTCGGAGTCGACCGGTCGACCACGAACGCAGTATGTGTTCTGAGTCGACCGGTCGATCACGAAAGCATCGGGCATTCGCAGTCGACCTGTCCGCTATGAACGCATCGCGCATTCGCTGTCGACTGGTCGGGCAGTGGCTCAATGGGTGTGGCGTCTGCTCATGGAGTCAACAGGCCGGGATCGACTCGCGGGTTCTACATCGAGAGATGACAGGACACGAAGATCAAAAACCCGCATGTTTTCACTGACTCAACGGTCCCCTGGCTTCCTGTGGGTAGGGAAACATGACGTCTAGCCTTCTCGGATAGGGGCGAATGTATTTGGGAGGTCCCGTGTGTACGCTATGCACGTTAAAGTACCTTTGGCAGTTCAAAATCGATGGAAGAGTAGATCTGAGTGCCGTTGTCCGGTTAAAATTTCCAAATTTCTACCCACAAAATTTCTCAGCAAAAATTGGCAACTTCTAAAAAAAAAGCCGAGATTTCCCTACTTTCTATGGATTGAAAGGCTTAAGAAAAACAAACTGGTTGACTGGTCGACATGCTATGAAGTGTGAAAGGAGTGCATCGCACATCCGCAGTCGACCTATGGACTGACTGTTGTACTCCACCTACGTTTGTCAAGTTAATGCAGACCTAGTTAGAAGACAAAGCTTACGTGTCTCATTGTGTCAAATTGGCGGATTCGCCCAAAATAGGCTAGATCTATGTCCGTGCAGTATAACCGAAATAATTTAGAGCATGTGTGTCATCACCATTTGTCATTAGCTTTCCAGTCTTTCTTTCAAGCACTGTTTCATTTGATACTTTGTCCGCCCATGCCATGCAGAACCGCTGCTGTTAAGTGCCTGTTCCGGACCACCGTGCTTGTCGTTGGGTTGGCCCAGTCCAGGTCTTAATCTTTCAACTTCCTGTGTGGAGGTTATCTCGACTAGCATGCAGAACCTTTTAAAAGCTGTTCATTTTTAACACAGTACTGTTGTTATGGTCAGATTTTGCTTATCATACATATATATGTCGTTGTAGTATTCTCACATTTGTTTTGTCATTTTGACGCTCATTTATTCAGCATCTTGTAGAACGGACAATTAAAGATCGAAATGCTCTAAATTATTTCGGTTGTAATGCACAGACATAGATCTAGATCTAGATATGGATCTAGCCTATTTTGGGCGAATCCGCCAATTTGACACGAGACACGTAAGCGTTGTCTTCTAACTAGGCCTGCATTTAACTTGACAGACGTACGCAGAGTGCAGAGTGCAAGTCAGTCCATAGGTCGACTGCGGATGTGCGATGCACTCCTTCTTTCACACTTCATAGTATGTCGACCAGTCGACAGCGAATGTGCGATGCGTTCATAGCGGACAGGTCGACTGCGAATGCGCAATGCTTTCATGGTCGACCGGTCAACTCAAACAACACTTCGTTCATGGTCAACAGGTCGACTCCGAATACACTTCCATTATAGTATTCATTTGTACTGGGAGCTCACAGTCATCCATGGCCAAATGGACAAGTGACCAGACTAATGTACTGTGCTGCAATGTTTTTCTGTTTCCTTTTCTTTTCTTTTTTCTTTTTTTTTTTTTTTTAAATAAAATGAATGTCTGTGTATTTGACATAACTTTTGTTTGTCAATGACAATTTTGAGGTGTTAATTGAAGAAGGAGATTCTTTTCATACATCTTATGTGTGTGAAAGGTTTATCTCCAACCTCAAGGAATCAACATCTATTTACAAGTATAATTTCTTTTCTGTTCTTTGCATCGTGTGTGTGCTTGTGTCTTTTTAGCAGAAAGTGTATTTTTCTGTCTTTTTTTTTTTTTTCTTTTTGAGGATATACCTTAAAGAGATGTAGAATGGAGAGATCTAAATCTAGACCTCATTCAGTTTTTCAAGCAAAAAAGATTGTGTAGGTTGAGATAAACTAGACCATCATTTTTGATTAGCAGATTTTTAGCTAAAAGTGATTTAAGCCGCATGCATATACCTCCCACCCCCTCCCAAAGGAAAACGACACAGTCTTAAATTTTACGACTACATGACAAATTCAGACAATCACATGGACTGAATAAGCCTGGCTTGGCATCGAGACTGCACGGACTGGTCCGGCTAGCTATGGTCTTTGCGTAAATGTCATTATACACATTTATCATGAGGGCAAGATCAAAATCCGTCCAAACATAAGCACTATCCTCTGTGCATTTTTTTTGGCAGCATTTAAAATTCCCTCTGACTGCCTGTTTTTTTAATATATATCTGTTCCTGTCATGAAGCTTTTGCAAATGGCTGAAGAATATGCAATCTCATTGACTGTGTCAATGTTGACATCAAATACTATGAGGATGTCACCTTTATGGTCAGTACTTTTCATTGCCTTGCATTCTTGCCTTTTTTCCGTTACTTGTCTGCACTCCTCCTTGACATGTTGGGCATATAGCCTTTTCATGTGATTTCATTATAAAAACAACAAAGAACTTATCAGGATAGATCACAAAGTATTTAATGTATTTAGCAATGTTTGTCTTGAAAACTGTTTTGTCACATCAGCCCTGTGATTTCACTCATTTCCCAGCTTGACAGATGAAAACAAAATTCATATTTATTTTTTAACAGATGCCAGCGACTTGAAATTATCTATAATTTAGTATACATAAATATAATACTGCACAAAAACGTGAAACCGAAAAAAAAAAATTCACTGAAGGTTGAAATTGTTCATTAATTCTACAGAATTAACAGTTAAAAAAAAAAAAAAAGACCAACTCACGAGAGATATGAATAAAATAATTAAAACTCTGAATGATTTTTTTTTTTTTTTTGTCAATAGCCAAAGAAATTTGCAACCTACTTCAACCAGTACTGCAAAAACTGATTTTTCATGGACAACTGAAAAGGAGAATGTGGGATAGAGAAACGTTATTAAAGAAATTTTGTGGATAAAGTTAGGGTACTAAGAAACAGTATGGCCAGAGGAGTTTCACACTCATTGAAGTTGATTTAGTGACCCTTTGCGGAGGTGGGTGGGATAGAGCATTGTTTAAATAACCATATGGGACAAAACACAGAGGCGGCAAACACTATCAACAACTGTTAATTTGATAGCGCTATGAGTCCACTTACCTGGATTCTAAAATCGTAGGAACCTCTCACTGGACACGAAGCTTCTTAGAAGAGTTAGGGAAGATAGCCTCTACTTCAGTTTGCTTCATGAATCATGTGTGGGCAAACCTCAAACTGACCATCGCAGTGAAAATGGTGGTGTATAATGCCTGTTTTGTCATCACACTGGTGCAACATGGACGACGTTTAGCAAGCAAGAAAAACAGCTCAGCGCTCTATCTTTGATGTCTCCATCACATACTGGGCATAGTCTGCAGGACTAAGTTACCACAATGAGACTGTCTTGTCCTAGCCTCTCCATATGTACACCCTGTTTCAACAGCACAGACTTTGCTGGCTGGGCCATATCTGCCGCATGGAAGATGTTAGAATCTAGACACTCTATTGAGAACTCTTTTCTGGGAGGTGAAACACTGGGTCCCTCAACCTGTGCTATAAAGACATCATCAAGAGAGATCTGCAATCTCTTGAGGTTGAACTGAATCCTGGGAGGACCTTGCAGCTGACAGCACCCTGGCTCATTAACTCAAGCTTTGAGAAGATAAGCTGATGCACACAGCAGTAGAAAAAAACTTGCATAGAAAGGAGCATGAGTGCTCCTAAAGCCAGTGACTACCCTGGACGCGACCTGTGTGGTAATGACTGCCATTTTTGCATCAGTCTCTAAAGCCACAGGCAATTCTGCTCTAGTGAAGTGGATAGCTAGGACAGATACATCAGCCATGGTCTGTGCTGCCCAAAAGGAAAGAGGCCTATTATTATTATCATACTAATCTTTGTTTTGAAGCTGGATTATATGACAAATCTCCTGCTCATTTTACTCTTTGTATGTGTCTGAGGAAAGTTTCTGTCATGTCTTGTCTGAAAATTCACTAAACTGTATGCGCAATTTTCTTTTCAGTTGCTTTTGGATGCAGTTTTGTTTGGGGTTATACCTGTTGTATATGAATATGAAGGAACGACAGCCCAGTCCATTGTCCAGCAAGTGGAGTCAGTACTTAATGGACGAAATGCACAGTAAGTCAGACTGCATCATTTCTTATCTTTAATGTTATGAATATTTGTGATAACCAAAACTACTGTATTTGATTCAGGATCTCAGTTGATTTGAAAGATATACGTGATATCAGATCTAGATATACTGATATACAGGGAAATAAAAAAACATATTATATGGTGCAGTTCAAATCAATTTCTGAAGGTGATTATTCACCCTGCTGACTCAGAGAAACAGTCACTCATTAAAATTATTTTGGTGTAATTCCTTATGAATGGGCTGCAGTCAGTCTCAAGTTTACAGCTTTTCTAGTGGGCAGTTTATGTTGTGAAGTGGAAATGAAATGAAGCCTTGATATTTTTTTGTTAGTATTTCACTGCAAACTATTGTTCCAAGCTCTAGGCAAAGAGTTTATTTATATTTATTTATTTATTTTGACACATCTATTTAAGCATTTCATCAATTGAATCAGAAGATTGTGGTAAAAAGTTAATATTTTGTCCATTCTAATTTGTTTGAACCATGGTTATTGAACGAATGACCTGCCATGAGCCATTAAAGTCATAGCTCTTTTTGGTTATGTAAGTGGACCATGGTAAATCACCCATGGTCCACTTAATATGACAAATGGTGCACACATAGATGGTGTTTACATTTGATTTTGACCTTCGCCATGAATGTTTAGAGCCTCAATGCCAGAGAGAGCCACTGGAGGGAGGGAGGGGGGGGGGTTCTTGTGTTTCAACTCCAAATACATGTTCCGATTGTGGTATTCTTTGTTAGATTCTGGACGAGGCTGTGTAGGTTGCGTCACACTACAGTAAGATCTCTCAGTGTCCGGCAGTCTAGCAGAGGGGAGCTAACAGAAAAGGAAAGCCGGTTGGAAGTGGTGGTGGTGATTGTGGGGGGTGGGGGGGTGAAGGCGGATGCCTGCTCATCTCCCTCTTGGTCTCATTCACGGTTGGTTGGCTCACATTGGGCGTGGCTATATGACCATCATGAGGTGCGATGTGCTGAGCGGGCTAGACTGATAGGTATCATTGATGCTTAGTACAGGGCTGCAAACAATGCAATGATTGGCTAGCAGTGAAGTGGTTAATTGTATGAAGTAATAATGTGCTTGGTACTCAATATGCTTAGGAATTTACCCTGCCGTTGTTCATCACAGTCCTATGGACTAAAGATATTGTTTCATTTATCTCAAGAAATTTATTAATGTTTATAAATTTGCCATACAACTGGTGGCTTCTTGTATTTCAGCTTGCATGAGAGATATTCATATACCAATTGAATGTGGTATAAATAGAAATATATACATGTATAAAGATGTAAACAAAATTGCAACAGTAATCATAATTATGTGCAGTGCTCTATACATAAAAATAATTACATAATTTGAACTGATTCAACCTATCCAGTTAGCATTTGATGATAAATCAATTTTGAAAGAAGTGAGCTCAAAGCTTACTGAGTAACTAATCAAAGGTAAGACATAATCAGTTAGGAATACACCTCACCAACTGCAGCTGTGTTTCTTTATTTTACGTTGGTCAGATGCTTCACATGATTATTAGGAAGTAAACTTTCATACGGCTATGTGTCTAAGTGTATGTTGCTTAGTTTGATGCATGAATATAATTGTCTCTTGTTAAATATATAAAGCTCAATTTGCCTATCTGTTTGTCATTATGCCTAAGTGAAATGGGTTGGATGTCAAAGGCAACTTTGTTGAATCAGATTCTACTGGCCATGGGATTTCAGGGATTAACTTTGAACATGAATGTCATGGCAGAGAGGGGTTCTAGGTAAATAGTTTAAATGCACTCTCTTCCCTTTCCAGTGACACCAACAGCTCCCTATGTAAGCATAATTTAAACCATACTCACGTCTCCAGTTGCACAACTTTTTATCTTTTTTATCTTCCATATTTTTAGTGTTTGAAGAGCTACATAAATTTGCTATTTTTTTAAGGAGCATAGGCTTGTTCTGCCACTGTGATGAACCAAGTGAACTACAGTTAGCATATGGCTGCACAGTATCACTTATGTCTCTGAATGATGAAGTGGACAACCAAACTAGAGATTTCTTTGAGACACTGGTTAACCACATCTTGCCAGTTGAAATGGGGGGTCAATTTGATATTTTTGTCCCCTTAGCCTCCTCAGGTGAGAATGATCTTTTTTCGTGCTTAGCTTTTAGGCCTATTTCATTATTTGGAACAAAACAACTGTCAAAGGTCATCACCAAATGTGAAATGCCTTATGAGATTTACCCTAAAAATATCGTCGGTGTCACAAGCATTCTGTATGTCCTTAACGTGGGAATTTCATTTTTCTTCCCTTGAAGATGAGCTAAAAATATGGGTACTGTGAAAGCATTTTGAGTTAAACTGATCAAGAAATGCAGAAAACATCTGCAGAGATCCCACGTAAAACCTTTTGTTTACAATAATTTGACGACAGGTTTTACTCTCTGATGGAAAAAGTACTCAAGTGGGTTGCTTGCGACAGTGACGATATGCTCATCCTGTTTTTGCAAACAGATGCTTCTGTGTAATTATAATGAATAATATAGGGCTGTGCAACGCCGCGGTCAAGGTCGTTACGCAATAAGGCTGGTGGGCTGAAGCTATTGGTTTAGTGTTGAATTTAATCTCATAAATGACGATTACAAGAGAACCCACAAACGCAGCGACATGCGGTTTTCACTAAAAAAATTGTTAAAAAATACATAGATTGTCATATGTAAAAACTGTTTTCCTATTCTATCTGAGGTTTTCCTTAAACGGTAAAAGTTGCAAGCATTTCATTGGTATTAGTGCAAAATTTGGCATCCTGCTCCGTTTTGATTAGTTTTGAAATGATATTTGTATACGAAGCATTAAATGTTAATTTCAGTGTACTATTTGTGCTATTAATTTACCTCTATAAATTACTTTAAGAGCACTTTTCATTGATTGCTTGATTTTTTTTTTCCTCCAACAATTTGATTTTTAGGGAAAAGAAACAAATTGATAAACAACAAATCAAAGTCCTGTCATTGTTTCTTGACTCTTAACTGATCAGAATAATAGGTAGATTCTAAAAATAATAATAATAATAATAATAATAAATACAGAAATAATTAGCAGAAAAAACCCGTCTACAATCTGTCCTTCCGTCTGACTATTCATCTGTCTTAGGTCTGTGCTAGTGATGACTGAAATTATGGTAAAAACTGATAAATAGAAATGACAGCGATAAATGCGGCAGCCCGGTGTTTAAAAAACAACAACAACAACAACAACAAAAAATAATAATAAAACAAAACAGAAAGCGCCAGATACAGGCAATATCAAATCACATCTTCCCGTACTCTCTTCTTTCTGTCTTTTTTCTTTTGTTCTTTCTTTCCTACACTCTTTCTTTCTTTGTTTCTCTTTCTCTCTGTCTGTGTGTTCTAATGCGTTTTTATCCATTACATGTCTGTAGATATATTAGAATCCCGCTTCATCCCAAAGAGTGTCGGGATGTTAAAGTATTGAAAAAAACAAATAAACAAACAGGCAATTCTATATTTGTAATAATAATGATAGTAGCAATAAAACTCGGTATCTATCATTATAATGGGTCAGATAAAATCTAGGTAATTATATGGAATTCGGCAGACCAGGATTAATAATAACTGACTAATAATCGGGAGAGGGGAAACAGGAGGAGGAGCGGGGTGGGGGGGGGGGCTACCGATTCTAAGAACACAAGCGGCCCCGACATCTCTGGATTCTGTAGACATAATGTTGAAAACATGTACTTATTACATGTATGAACTCTGTGCTCACTGTGTCAAATTGTATCGGGTAGAATCAAAATACGCCTGATAAAAGTATGACAACATATAGCGCTAACACATATTTTGCAGCCCTAAGAATGAATCGATGAAAATAAAGGAGAATTTTATATGGTATGATATACTATATATTTTTCCACAATTTTTGGCGGAAACCGCATATTTGAAAGTTTCCTGGTTCTCTTGTAATCGTCAATAAAAGACTAAATTCAACCCTAAGTATTATAGTTTCAGCCCACCAATGTGTACCCCCGCTACACGCGGCGAGCGTCTGAGTGACCTCGTAGCACAGCTCTATAGAAAACACTTTCTTTAAAAATCCATTAGTTCCTCTTGTGTTCCATGTGTGCCGGCCTATATTTGTGATGTTATATCATTGTGGATTTGTGTGCTTTTGGAACAACAAATTATCCCTTAATCTAAATTATGAAATTGCAAGAAAATCTACTCAAAAACTGCCGAATGGATCCATCTGAAATTTGGCACACAACATGTTTCTATGTACATAAATCTGAAAAAAAATATATGAGGTTATTCTACAAATGCAGAATAATTGAATTATAAATTCGCGAAGTTGCTGATCCGAATTGTACGTTAGCGTTCAAAACAAGCTTTCTCTCTGAGTGACATTCAGTGTAATCAACCAAAATAGCAACATCGAGGTGCCCACACTTTGCCATACGCTTTAATTGGGAGGGATATCTATATTATAAAACTGCAAGAAAATCCACAATAGACTTATGGACTCAAAAACTGCGAAATGAATCCATATTAAATTTGGCTCAAAACATTGTTGCATATGAATCTATGTTTCTATGTACATAAACCTGGGGAAAAAAAGCTTATTATCTTTGACACTATTCTACAAATGAGGTAATAATTGAATAATAAACTCGCGAGGCTGCTTGATCCGAATTACAGTGGTAGGAACACTCCTCGGGTGGAGCGAGACAGGTGTCGCTCTTCAGAGGAAGAGTGGGTTCTTTCATCAGATGTTTCGGCCTTTAACTTCCTGACATCTTCTGGTGGGACTTGAACCGATGCTGTTTGGATTACAGTCCAGTACCCTAACCGCCACGCCATTCGTGCCACTGTTATACAGATAGTCTTTGAGTCAACCAAAATATCAACATCGAGATGCGCAGGCTTGGCCATACTCTTTCCGTCGCAGGGCTATATTTAAACAATCTCCCACGGAGGCCGTGGGTTCTCCTTTAGTATTTGAAAAGAAAATCCCAAGGAATGCCCGGGTTCTCTTCTAGTCTATATTATAAAATTGCAAGAAAATCCACAGAAAGCTTATGGACTCAACTGCTGACTGGATCCATCTGAAATTTGGCACACAACATTGCCGCATGATATGGATCTGTGTTTCTATGCATATATACCCGAAAAAAAGCTCATTATCTTATACATTATTCTAAAAATGCGATAATATTTAGAATATAAACTCGTGAGGCTGCCTGATCCAAATTGTACGTCTCGTGGTATGATGCATTCAAAACACTTTTTCCTTGAACAAAATTCAGTTTAATCAACCACAATATCAATACTGAAGTGCGCATCCTTGTGCAGGGCTATATTTAAAATATCTCCCACGGAGGCCGTGCGTTTTCTTCTAGTCTACGATTACGAGGCCATTTCTTTAAGTTGATTTTTACATTTGAAACGCTCTTGAAGTTTGGCACAACAGTTAGGAATCTGAATTTAACCAAATTTGGCGAATCAGATTTTGCCTGAATTAGAACGAATTGTTCTCGTGTCACAATCAGGAAATAAGATAAGATAAGATAAGATAACTCTATTTTCCACAATTTTTTTTTTACAATGTAAAACTAGTTCAGCTCAAAATCATATAAACAAATCTTAAATATTATGCATAATTTTAAATATATTATTAATCCACCATACATTCACTTGCATAATCTATCATTCTCTTGCACATACAATGCGACGGTAATGTTGATTTTTAATAACCAATTACCAATGCTGTTTGAAAATCTCTTTCTCATCATGAGGTTAATCGTTGATTAACTTATTTGTCTGATAGGTAGGTCCGGTGTTACCAAGAATTCCCCCCGTGACAGCGGCAGTGAGGCCGACACTTGGTGGAAGAAGAACCAAACTCCTCAGCTGCAGCTGCTGCCCATTTATTACCACCCTCCCGCTGCCTACGACAAGTCCAGACGTTTAGCTGTCCTGCAGGAATATTAACCCTGTGCGTCTCTACTACTATTTACTATGTACCCTGTATTCTTCATTGGTGCCTATATATAAGTGTTTAGGCTGGCTATCGTCTCCTGCTTTTTGCAGTAGGCCTGTCTTTTGTTATTGAATTACCGACATTTGGTGAGCGCCTATGGTTTGTTGCAGTTTCTGGAGGTCAAGGATAGTATAACCTTATTGATCAGCTTTTTCTAGGTTTTTTTTTTCTGCGCTGTTTTCTCTGATAATTTGGGGGTTCGAATTTTTTCAGACCTAAAGCAACAGAGCTTTATCAGTCAAGTTCTCTCTTTGGCATTTTCCACAAAAATCATGACCGTCAATCATGAATCTTTTTTTAGGTCAGATTTGCCGACATCTTCGAGACTCATCGTCTGAAAGCTCAAGGGTTTTTCTGCTATCGTCCCGAGGGCGAAATGCTGGACCTCTCCACCCATCTAAAGGCAATCAAATATAGGACGTGAAATTTCCGTTATTAAGGAAAGTTCATCTTTGAATCTTTCTTTTAACATTCACTTTACTGGGTAATAAACTAAAGACTATTCAGAGAGGAAAGTAGGTAATGGGGGTGTTCCTGAAATGAGATTCATATTATCAGCCCAGTTTTAGTTTTCTGCCCTCCTAATTTTTTACATATTTTCTAAATACAAAAGTAGTTGTAAAAAGTGGATATGTTTATCCTAATATCTTTGAAATTGCCTCAGTTTACGGATGATCGGTTTACAGACACCCATGCCTGGCTCATTTTAGTGTGAAATACAGAAGTGACTCATTGATATTCCATTGACTACGGTAAAAAGGGTGAAAATGGTGAATTGATTGTAATATGATCCACCTATGGACTCTCATACACGACCAAGCAGAATATATGAACTTTTTTTCTTTTGTTTTTGACCAGGTGTTCTAAAATGAGTTTTCACTCTTAAAAAACAGAGGAGTTTTTTCTTATTTCTGATGCCGCATATAATAGTGATGTACCTTTGTTCTGCTACAGCAAATGTCGGAACACTTTTTTTAGATGTGACAAAAGATAACTAGGCGGCCGATTACAGGTTCTCCTGAGCCCGGAAAATGAATAGCACCTACCGTGTGAAAGGGACAAGACAGGAAAAGCAGTTCAAAGCAAAAGAAGACACGGGAGACATCGATGAACTCCAGTATGATGTGAGAGGTGCTTTGAGGTTGTCAGCTAAGTCAAAAGCTCTTCATGGCGTGCTTGCTTAACGGCTGGTCTCTCAACTCCGTAGCGTTATGTTGTCAAAACTGGAGGAATTTTCAGGCCAATTCTCTCCACTTTGCCGGTTGTGTGTGAGGGCCTGTGTTTCAACTACGTTTTAGTAGTTTTTCGGTCTATTTCTCGATACTTCCTGCCCATTTCCCCCTTTATCTGCCTCTAAGTCTTCTTGACTTTCCTTCTACGGTGCCTTGGTGGAACGAAGATAGCCCTAGCCAGTCTGTCCCGTCTTGCGATGTGGCCATATTATCCGTTTAGATTATCCGCCTTTTTTTTTTTTTTTCAGGTTTTGAAGACTTTCTTTTCTTCAATGCAAAAGTCAAATATATTTCTGTCAGAATGATTTTTATTTCATTACAAGTATTTTATTTAGACTGTTTTTGTTGATGGTGACTAACTTTTTTTTTTTTTTTCGTTTTATTTCTGGGTTTTGAGAAGACACGTTGATTGGTCAGAACCTTACAAAATTCGATCAGATGAAGTTTTTCATTTTTTTTTTTCTTCAAAAAACTTTAAATTTTGAGATGAAATTCAGTCCTGAGTATGTTGCATATCGATTTGAAAAAATTACTGTAATAGTTAATTCATCAATCATTCTTATATTAAAAAAATAAACAAAACAAAACAAAAACATGGGTTCGACAAATTGGAAACACACTCACATCAAAGTAAAGTAATACCTACTAGGAAACAACATCCAAGATGACAGCTGTTGCATGGCTACAGCGAATGTTTTGAGCTTTTTTTCCCGTTGTTTTTGCTTTTTTTTTGGTGCGCTTTTCAATCTCGGGTGGTTGGATATCTCGGTATTTGACCATGGTGAATCAATGCTGGTGGTTAAAATTGTATGCATTCACTGCAGTAGTTTTGAAAGTGATCCTCAGGACAATTCCTCCATACTAGGTGACGATGAGCTACTTGTGTTCCCGCTCTTTGGAATGGGAAAAACAAACACCTATTGTAACAAGAACATGATCATTTATTTTGTTAACAGTGAGTATTTGAACGCTACTTATGTCTGGAGGTGATTTTCCTCAGGCTGTTGGATAGAGAACTCATGTCTTCTGGGGAAAAAAATGTTGCCAAGAGGTTTCTCAACAAATAAAAAAAAAAAAAAAATTAAAATGCACAACAAATGTATTAAATGATATGCATTAACATTAGAATTGAAACTGTTCATCATCATGATTAATGTTTGCAGAGACTTTCACAAATATGTAGCGCAGGGTTTTCTCTGGATTTATTTATTTAAGAAATTTTGAAAATAGGTAGACAAATTTTAATGTGGCATCTTGGAATAAACAGCAACCCTACCTGACTCCAATGTGTAGCAGTTATCACTGGGTGAGAATATTAGCAAGTGAGTAAATGTGTTTGAAAAAGCTGCTCATTGCTGTGTTGCTAGTGCGGCTGATGTACAACATAGATGTGAATGAGACTTGAAGCTTGTACGTGCAACAAGAAAACAACAATAAAGATCTCTATGTCGGCCTTTTGCATTATGGATATTCCATCCATATTTTTATTGAAAATGTTCTGTTCCTCGGACAAAGTCTTGTTTATTCTATTATCAACAAATGCACTAAAAGGTGACTGATTTGCGATTTATTTGTTGTTTTAGTTTAGAGATTCTGGATTATATTATAACTCTTCTCTATGCTCTTCCATGTTTGTTTGTTTGTTTTGTCTTCTGTTTTGTGTTCCTTTTTGTGTTTACGACTGATCGAACTATGTTATGATAATCTTCGCTGAAAAAAAAGTTAATGTGTTCCGTGGGACAGAAACGTAGATTTACAAACTGGGAGTTTTGGTCAAATGTTTGTCTCATAAGTGGCCAGTTTGGACACAGGACTTCTTGAGCGTTCGTATCTGTTGTCATAGAGGTCACGACCTGTCTATCCTGAAAGTTATCCTATAACTTAGTGTTTAACAGTCTTCAGGCTCACTTATCCTCAGTCGGCGCTATACTGGTAAACCTCATGCGCATGATAGTCAATGGTTGAAATCGCATTGTGGCCAAAACAACTAAAGATTTGTCCTCTGGATCTAGAGGCATCGAAAGTTAATAAACTAGCCATCATGATTATCTCCCATTGTTTCACCCTCTTAAGCTGTAAAATCACAGCCAGTGCTGTATTAAGTAATCATGACACTGTATGTTCCTCAATGTAAACAAAAGAGAATCACATGACAACCCATGATATTAAATGATCACATTGAGATTCCCATGGGATCCATTTCACCAACCCAAGATTTCCTCTCTCTCTCTCTCTCTCTCTCTCTCTCTCTCTCTCTCTTCCTTCCTTTCCAGGACGTTTCCCAGTCTGTGGCTTCCTTTTTTTAATATGTACATTATACATTTTTACATTGCCCCCCCAAACCCATTATTCCTCAGCTCCACTGCACTAACCGGCTGCCCATCAAGCGATTGTATCGGTGAAAGCTCAGTGCATGGTCTTTAAAGTTCAAAATGCAGCAGATCACGATGCCTCAATTGAATGATCCATTTCGTCTACAAGAGATAACAAGCTTGGTTAATTACATGTGAACATAGGGAAGAAAAGATGGAGGAGAGACGAGAAAAATCATGAAAGAGAGAGAGAGAGAGAAAGAGAGAGAGAGAGAGAGCAGAGGAAATAAATATACGTTCAAACTCAAGCGTTAATGGTGAAGAAAGAAAACGTGTGAGACCCAGGAGCCACGAGAACGGAAAAGATTAAGGGGGGGGGGGGTGTCCTGAAATCGAAATTTTGGTCAAAATTATCGATTTCCGGT
>JBCAUA010562396.1:3953-16482 GCA_038406235.1 Peronia verruculata
CCCCCCCCTCCCTTCTTCCTTTACTTGTAAATTTTCACAAGATTTCAAACTTGCTGGTTTCAAATGTTCCAGCCATTGCCAGCCTATTTATACCAAATGAGTGGGAAAATGGCATCCTAAAGTAGAATTCAGAACAATCCTTTTCGCTAGCAAATAAGTCTATACTGCTTTGTGATTACTACACATTTAAGAGAACCGTTTTTTCAAACATAATGAAATTGACTTAATGACATCAGCTTCTCAGACATGCAAGGCTGTTCAGACTTAGATTATGAAACCAACTTTTACTGGCACGCCAGGCTCAGATCGTAAATGGCAAATAAATGGATAGAACAATAAATGCGTTTAACATCGAGGTTAATACTGTTCATCCAGAGATGCAAACTTGAGAATGGCTATCAATACTTTCCAGACACTGTTGGACAAGGGGAGTCGCCCCTGGTAGTTTTGTTAAAAAAAAAAAAAAAGCTCTACGATACTTCACTTTCACATTTCTGTTGGCTGTCAGTAAGCTTTTGCAAGGAGACATGCATCTGTCAGCTCGCAGAGCAGGTAGCCTGGAGGAAGGACATAATTATTTTGTGAGCTCTGAGTGTGACTACCAGGAAGTCGAGACGTTACCAATAGTTCAGACATTCCTTTATCAATATCTCGGATGTTTTAAGACGTAGAATGCTAAAGATGAATGGGTCTCCCAAATGCCAACATCAATCGAATCAGTGATGTGTTTAACTGAGGTGATTTCAGTTGAAAGTGAAATTGAAATTTGTGGAACACTGTTACAATTGCAGAACAGTCTGATGGCGTCGAGAGTATAGATTTTGACAGGAAAAATGCAAAGCAAACACCAGGCTAGATCAAGATTGAATTTTATTACAATGTTGTAGACGTAGCCCGAATCACTGAATGAAAAGGGATTAACGCAGTAACTTAAAATTCCTAGAAACCACCTAGCAAGGAGGGGAATAGAAGAAGATTGCCAGTTACTGTCATAGACCTTGCACTTGAAGAGGAAGAATTTGCGAACAGGCTGATTAAAGGTTAAATATTTAGACTGCAAGACTGCATTACATCCGTGCTGGGCTTATCTCCACCTCTAAAATTGGAGTACATTTTCTTATTACTGTTACGAATTGTTTAAAGGACGCCAGTCATCAGAATCTCTCCTGGTGCTTTAACTCTCAAACTGCCAAAACTGAAGACATACCTAGCCAATGAAGTATGCAGTTACCTTGCCGAAAGAGCATTTTATTGTATCGATTATGAGAACCGTCCATACTTTAACTCTGATGATGAACTGCGGGAATTCTTAGTACACATCGATTCTGCAAGTATATACGTGTAGTTCAGAGGTGCTATATTGCTGTCTTGAATGTTTTGGCACGGAAAATACTAAGGATAAAAGTTTCTTCAAATGTTATATATATGTCAGTAAGGAGAGAAACTTTAAACCAGATCAGCTACTTTGTCGTTCACCCGACAGATACTGTGTACTACAATAGGCCATGATTAATTTTATTCTTCTTCTTCTTCTTATTGTTGTAGTTACTGTTGTATTATTACTATTACTATCGTCATTATCACCATCACCATTTTATAGATGTGTCTTTAACTTTAAGACTTGGATTGTCAACTAGTCGCTAACTCACTATAATGTGGAATATTGAAAAGTTGAGAAAACTTATGAAACTGGCCGGATTTTCGAACAAAACTATCATTTTTAATTTAAAGAGAAAGTAACAGAGCCCTGGTGATTTAGTCAAGATTGGCTGATTTAGGAGCCTCAAAAGAGTGATGGGCCCTATGGGTCACTACGTGAACAAACTTTGCGGTGTATTATTAATAATGTTTATCCCCTGGTGTACGGAATGGGGGGGGGGGGGATATAATATAATCCTGAATTGATTAGGTATGGAAAATGCTGACGACGAATAGGTCTATTTCTATCAAATTAAAGCTTAGTGTCATTTATATCGATGTTAAATATTAGTGATATAGCGAAGTGACGTGATAAATAATTCAATTATTTCTTTGCACATGGTGTATACGTTATAATTCTGATTTATTAGCAGTATTACTGTCATATGGAGCAGGGCGAGCATTGGGGTGAATGACATGTACAATGTTGCTATGGTTATACTGTGAGGTCGAACTGTTGTGGTAGCCGTAGATGATGGCCTTTTTCAGAAATGAGATGAAACATTTTATGCGAATCCTATTTTAGATGATTCTTTTTCCCACCATTATAGCGAACCTGTTAGATCTGTGGAGTGTAGGCAAAAAGTAGTGAACGAGTAAATTATAACATGTAAATAAAATAACTATATAAATACACTAGTAGACAACTGAATGACTGACTGATTGATTGATTGACTGGCTGACAGACTGACTAACTGACTGATTGACTGATTGTCTGACTGACTGGCTGACTGACTGTCTGATTGACTTACTAACTGTCTGACTGACTGATTGACTGACTGTCTGTGATTGACTAGATTAATAAACAAACAAAACAAAACTGGTTAAAGGCTGAAATATTTGCGAATTTATCACTTGAGTGGTAGCGAAGCTTGGAAATTTCAAAGATGTTGACACTGCCAGCACATCTCCTTACCTTACTAGCGGTCAGGAAGACAGCTGGCCCAGACAGTGTTCAAATCTGAGCAACAGCCACTACCCTCATGGTTGTCTTCTTACATTTTCGAAAATGTCTAGAGAAAGTGTGGATTACTGATCAAATTGTGACATACTAGACATCTTTGTTCCTTGTGGGTTGCTGCATTTTACATGCTTGTTTTTCTCTACGGTTGTGAGGTATAGCCTTGAATTACACCCAGCTATATATCAGATATACATGTTTTATGGTTCATACTGCTACTGTAAATGGCTACTTTAGACAGTTTCTTCTTCTCCGCATCATCATAATCAGAAACTTATTTGAAATTCAAATCATCATATTACGTAAATGACTTGAATTTAAATCACCATGTCATACAAGTGAATAGAATTTGAAATCATAATGTTAAATAACTGGCTTGGAAGTCACATTATCATGTTACACAGCATACTTGACTTTCAAATCACTATGGTGCTTAAATGTCTCGAATTGCACATCTACATACCGCATAAGTTGACTTGGTTTCAAATCATCATGCTACATAACTGTCTTGAATTTTAACATCAACAGACTGCATAGCTGACTTGACTTTCAAATCACTATGTTGCTTAACTGTCTAGAATTTCACATCAACATGCTGCATAGTTGACTTGCGTTTCAAATCATCATGTTACATAACTGTCTTGAATTTCAAATTGTCCTGTTGTATGATTGACCTGAATTTCAAATCATCAAGTTACTTAACTGTCTTGAATTTTACATCATCGTTGCATAATTGATTTGAATGTTTATATATTGTGTTACATAATTGACTTAAATTTAAAATCAGTGTTATCTATATACATGTATTGTGTTACAAAACTGATTTAAAATTCAAGTCAACGTTACATATCTGACTTGAACTTCAAATCAACATGACGTAATACAACTGTCTCAGACCAAAGTTATGTCGTAGAAAAGTACAGTCATGGGTCACGTGCATACATTATGACTTAATATTTGATAACCAGTTTGGAAATGTCTCCAAGAAGATTATTTGATTCAATCAACGTCAGCGTCGCTAACACCCCTAGTAACTGCTCCCTTTTCTCATTGATGGGCTGGGGGGGGAGGACAAAAACAAAAACTCCTAGGTCCTATTTCCCTAACGGTTACGGTTACGGTTTTGGTAAGCTTTTCAACGTTCTCAGCTGGTCCTCGACCGTAGTTAAAAATAATAAAACACTAAATTGAGTTCTGATCACTTATCTATTATTTCGCCCAGAGCTATTATTCGTGACCACAGTGTTCGTGACTGCGTCTATGAAAAATGCTTTTTTTTTCTCTTTTTTTTTTTTTTTTCGCTATCATGGCAGACGAATGCAAATGTTGTATATGTACTAAGAATTCTTATCTGCATGTACATGTATTTTGTATTAAAGGGGTTTGGCCTCGGAGAACAAATAGATAATAGTAATTAATAATAGTAATGATACTAATTGACGGTGGACAAGCGTCTTAATGTTAAGACATTTTTTTGTAAAATAATAAAAATATTAATAACAATTATAATAATATCAGGAACGTCCATACTTACATATAATATAATATTCTATATTCGCGTTCAGTGTTGCCCTTGAATCAATTTTCATTTCGTCTTACACTTTAAATGTTTATCTCCCTGTGTTTGCATTAGGTCTTACCTTGGAAAACGAATATCAAAGATAATAATATAATAATAGTAATGATAATGATAAAATAATAATGATCATAACACTAATAGTAATGATGATATGCGCGTTCACACATAGCCTATATTCCCATTCAGTATAGTTAGGCCCATGAATCAGTTTTTGTTTCGTTATAAAACATCTGCGATCTAAGTCTGTCTATGTCTCAAGTTTGCTTTATCTTCCCCACCTTTTCTCTTCTCCCACCGTTCTATACCTCGGTGTCTCCACTACAGCTACTGGTACTGTTGTTTTTGGCGACCATCTGCATTTGTACTATATACTGTAATGTATGTGTTATTATAATTATATACATGTATATAAACCGTATGAACCTATGAGTACATATTGTATTGTGTATTGCATAATGTTGTATGTCGTTGTATTGCGTTTTTTTGAGACGCAACTAGCATGGAACATGAAGAAATATTATGAAGAAAAACGCTGATCTGTACGCTCTAAAATGTGTCATCGTTCATTTTCTTTCATTTTTTATTTTTGTTTTTTGATAATGTCTTGTTCATGTTGGGCTACACTCTGCACTTTGACTCGCTTTGTATTTCTCATTATTGTTCTCTGTATTAAAAAAAAAAAAAAAGAGGGGGCATCAAAGGAAAGCAAAGAGAGTAGAAAGGGGGCGTGGGGGGGGGGGGGAGGGGGAATAGAACCTGGCGAGTAGCCTACTTTGTTAATTTTTTTTTTCACTTATTTGTGAAAAATATCAAGCCACTACGTTTTATCGTGTTCCTTTCTATTGGGATATTGACAGTTTCGCCACAGATTTGTATGTTAGAAGACAACAGTTCGCTTTTTTGAAGTGATGGCCTTCAAGGGTATACAAGTACGCTTTTTGCCCCCACCTGGAAGCGGTGTAAGCCCGCCATCGGCGGGACGTCTCCCATGGAGTGCCATCCTCGACCTCCTTGCTCGACCTCTCCTCTCTCTCTCTCTCTCTCTCTCTCTCCTTTGCTCCTGTCTTCTGTCCCGCTTTTCTGTTCTCTTGACGTGTAAACGTATCAAACCGTGCTCGACACGATATAGCCGTAATCGTGCTGATGTGTCGTTAAACCCCAACACAAACAAACAAACAAACAAACGAACACGCCATTAAAGAAATAGTGAAAGCTCACCAGGGCTGGCATAGGAGAAGAGTTCTGATCTAAACCTTTGTTGTCTCCCTTACACATGGTTTTTCGTTTCTGTCGATAAAAATGCCACTGGGCTCAGGATAAGAAGCTTGGATTCGGCAATAAATTAATGCTAAGAAACATCTGGCTGTTCTGGCTGGATTCTCTGCCATATTCAAATCCTGCTGCAATGATAGCCATACGAATATATTTCAGAGGTGAAGGAAACATTGATTTCCAATATTCTCGATTGATTTTAAGGGGTTAGGCTGATATCGATGAAAGTACCACATGTTAAAAAATTGCTAGGTGCTGAGAGGATTGGAAAATATGAAACTGCCTTTTTTTTCAGTGAGTCAAGGGTCCCAGAACTTCTTAGGTCGATACATTCGACCAATGGCCTTGTTGGACAGGGGCGAAACTATTTTGGACGTCTCGTATGTAGGATGATTATGCAGGCCTATGTCACGCACGCTAAAGAATCCATGCCAATTAGGTATTTTCAGTAAAATCACTTGACCTAGGGAACATCGCTCACATGTGGCTTTGTTTACATAATGTGACAGGTCAAAGAGCTAATCATTCGTCCAGATTTGTCTGCCATGCGCAGAGCAAGTAAACAAAGCCACATGTGAGTGATCTTCACTAGGTCATGTGATTTTGCTTAAAATACCTAATTAGAGATCCATTCCAGAATAGGGGAAGACATTGATAATACAGTAAGATCCTGGAAACTTAAAATTTCTATCCAGATTTCTACATATCGAATCGGGCAACTATTTAAAGCTGAGATAATCTTGACGTCATGATAGGTTTGAAAGGTTCCAAAGATGCTCTATGGCGTCTAGAAATAATATTATTATGCAGACTGACATCTTCTCAAGGTCAAATGACGCTCAGAGTGTTGTAGGCCAGTTGGGATCCTTAGCTGAGGACCAAAGATTATGAATGAAGAGATTTCCGATTACAAATATCGTTTTTTTTTTTTTTTTCTTTTTGGAAATCATGTTCTGGGAAGCTATTTTTTAAACCCTTTCAAACCTGAGATAGTAGGATTATCTCGGCTTTAAGTAGCTACCTGACTCTGGTCAAAATTTTTGTGGGTAGAAATTTGGAATTTGGAAATTTTGCCCCGACAGCGGCACGCAGCCTACTCTTTCATCAATTATTAATTGGCAAGGGTTCTTTAACATGCGTAACGGCACCTCCGAAATATATTTGACCTTATCAGAGAAGGCTAGACGTCGGGCTTCCCTTCCCAGAGGAAGCTAGGGGACCGTTGAGTCACAGAACAAAAGCGGGTTCTCAATCTTTTTGTCCTTCCATACTTTGATGCAGGATCTGCGAGTTGATCCCGGCCTGTTTTGTCCATAGCAGACTCTAAACCACAGAGCTACTGCACCCTCTCCCCCCCCCCCCGCCCCCTCCTTTTTTTTTTTTTATTGTAGCCCGCAAATACTCTCGGGTGAAGCAACTCAAGTCAAAGATGTCTACCTTTAAACTAATAAAACAAAATAAGAATAAAATGAAATCTAATATTAAAATGAAACATATTTTTAAACATTGCTTTAGTGATGGGTATTTACGTAACTCTACCTTATGGAAAATGTGGCATCAGAGACAGGTTGTCTCTGATTTTGTGGGGGAAATAAAAAACACAGTAGCTCATGAAAATCAAAATCATACAGCGAAAAGAAAAAAAAAAAGGGAAGGGGGGGGGGAGGATTATTAAATAGAAGGAGACTCAAAAGAAGGAGAAGGAGCAGAAAAAGAAGTAGGAGGAAGAAGAAAAAGAAAAATGGCGAGAAAAGGGTGGAGTAAAAATATGAAATAGAAGAAAACGTTAGCGATGGAATAATAGTAATTAAACAACAACAACAACAACAACAATTGGAGAGAAGAAAGAGAAAAGTGTGGAATCATAGTCACATAAATAGCCAACTCCAGTGGAAGCTTCAAGTTCAGTGCGGTATGTAATGATTCTGGAAATCACGGGCTTCTTCCAAATCTTTTTTTCATATGTACACCTCCCCCCCCCCCCCTCTCTCTCTCTCTCTCTCTTTTTCTCTCCCCTATCCCCGTCTCGCTCCTCACAACCAATCTCTTTCTTTTTACTATCCCAATTAGTTAACCTCACAATCATCGGTACCAAAAAGAGGAAAATAGACCAAGGATTCCCAACCGAAGCCTTGGCATTGGGATCGCGAAGCCTTGCTTCAGTAGAAATGGCCTGGGATAAAATTAATTTTAACCCATCAGCTAGTCTAGATCTAGATGTACAGTCTTTATGCTCTTACATAGTACTTACATGCTCTGACTCATATTGTTTCAGTAGAAAGGGAAAAGAAAAGCTGTTCACTGCAGGGTTACCAGACCTGGCACTTTCGATGCCAGAATCCTAAAATCTGGCACTAGAGAGAACCGCCTGGCACCCAAATTTTTATTCTGGCACTCTGGCATTTTTCTGGCACTTTGGGACAATTTTTAGGTACTGTAATACTGATCTAGCTCTTTCTGGCACTTTTCTTGTAAGTATTCAGTTTCTTAATGCTTGTTACATGTAAAAAATAATTTAGCTTGCAAAATGTGAAAAACCGGCCAGTGGGCAAGAAAATGATTGACAAGCACCATGCGGCAAATCTTTACAATGCCTCAGCTTTAACTTCAAGTTCAAGCGAGTGCCAAAAAGAGCACTGGCCAGACAGTCATTTTTTTAAATTTTTTATTCTCAAATTAGTTACAGCTAAACAAAAGCGTTGTTTAGGCCTGCATGAGTTTTATTTGATGTGATCACTGTCTATGCATAATACTTACTACCTAGGCGATTTCGAGAGGGGATAACTTGAAAAAGATCTAACCAAGAAATCACAAAAAGCAGGTAAGCCCAAACATTTTCCCTTTATACTGTTGGCTATTAATTATGAGAAGTAAGCAAAACATGTTATAACGTATTTGCGGGCTACAAAGTGTTATGGTAACTTTAAGTAGACCTAAAAATCTGGCACTTTTCTGGCACTTTGAAAACGAGAATCTGGCACCGAAGAGAAAAACCGATCTGGCAACCCTGGTGAGAAGGAAAGTGCAGTACAATGCAGTGTGTGCTGTATGCATGGGAGTTAGACAGCTGCCCTGGAATTTGTATTGTTATCAACCACCTACAGTAAATTCTGCATCATTTCGACGTTGAGAATTCCTGTTGTTATTTCTTCATCACTGTTTGCGTCTCATCTGTATCCACCGCCTGATCACCACTTACAGTCACGACTAACATCCGTCAATATCCAGAACGTTCTTGACACCCTGCTAAAATGCAAGCATTACAGACCGCCTGTGTAGGGAACAAGTCCTAGATCTTTCACTTCTCTGCTGGAGTTTGTCCATCGCTTCGTCTTGTCTTTGAAATCTCCATGACATTGTATCAAATGATCAAAAAAAAAAAAAAATGGTCAGTGAAGTTAAAAAATGTATCTGCCAAGCTTTAAAGAAATAAAAGGAAATATAGATGTACGTAGAAATCTCAACTAAATATCATCCATTTTGCTATCTCAGACAGCCAAAACTGGCTTACATTGAAATATGCGCACGCAGTTTTATTTATTATGTGTGCGCACGCAGTTTTATTTATTATGTAGACCACGTAGCTTTTCAATCCAGTAAAGTGGATTCCCTCGGCTTTAAGTGCTTTAAGTTCTTGTAGAGTAGAGTTTTTGGGTTGGAATTTGTAATCTGAAAATTTTGATCCGCGAGCGACTTCTCCAACTGTGATTCATCCGTCATTATTAATTGCCAAGGTTTGTTGATGTGCATAACAAAGGCTACACACGGAAGCTAAAATATACTCGCCCTTGTCAGAGGCGGCTAGACGTAGGGCTTCCCTACCCAAAAAGCCAGGGGACTGGGAGTCACTGAAACAAAGCGAGCAGGCCCTAAATCATTCTAATTCTTGGAAAAGTTCCAAACGCGACTATTGCCGAGTAGCAATCGCCTAACCAAAAGACCACAACACGCCCTGCATTCAGAAAGCCTGATAGCCTTGTATTCTGTCTTTCAAGAATACCCCGTCCGGCTGTACTGTATGTGTGGTGGACAAACACACTGAACGAGCCCTTCCCACTTTGCTTGGCTGTGTCAAACTACCCGCCCCCTGTTATCTGGGCGAACTTGCTGTGTCCTTCGCTTTGACGACATGCCTGAATAGTTTTAGCCACAGAGATCTAGCTATAGCGGGCGTGTGCATGTTCAACTCTGACACTGGTGATTTCGCCGATTCGAAGATACCGGAGGTAGACTAGGTAGGCCGGAGATTTTTCTTATTTTGTTTCATTGTTCATGCTATGCTATGAGGGTTTCTGTCAAACTATAAACTTGAAAGTAAGCTGAGTACATTCTTCTTTTGTTAAGTCTGTGACAGACACTGGGCCTTATGTCCGTCCATACCCGCCCTCGTTGCTCAATGGTTCTAGTAGACTTCACCATGCTGAATTTTCTTCTTACAGTGATTCATGCATTTTATGAGGCAATTCCTAGTCTATTTAGGCGCAGTTTGCCTTCACATAGTAACCGAACTAGTTTTTCTTTATCATCCATTCTGTTCTAAATGAGTTCCATGGAGTTCTGTTTGCAAGTTGAAAAACTCTTTCATATCTCTCTATCCAAGTCTTGTTCTCATTTCTCTCTATCCGAGTATTGTGGCAGAAATTGAGAAAGGGTGGAATTATTTAACTAACGACTATCAGCACTCTTTGATTTTGTCGTGTTCTATAATTCCTTTTGGTCGTTTGCTTTGTTTTCAGTTTGTTACCATTAGTTTCATACCTAATTAAAAGTCTAATATGTGTAGCAAACCACAAGCCAAATTCCATGCAGTTCTTAGGGGGAAAAGGAACATGTTTTCTTTTTCTTTTTTAACTGCGTTTGATACACCATAGCATATACAGCTTTTGATATGCCTTATAAAAGTGTAAACGTTCCGACCGTTTAAGGCCCAATAATACCTGTGATGGCATTGATTAAAACCTTAAAACCAAACCCAAGCCACATCCAAGGCTCTGCAGTCTCTCAGCAGATGGCGATCTCAGCTAGATGTTTCAATTTATATAATATATCTGTTTCTGCTGTGAGTGTCATAGAGTTGGTTATAGAAATATCCATGTTGTTACAGTTGTGGTCCCCTAATACTTCCTTTTTTATTTTTTAATTAAATGTTGTTGTGGTTGTATTACATAATATAAAAACTCAGATGTTGTACATATGTTGTAAAATTCATAATCGTTTTATCATTAAACTCAGACAAAGTGAAGGCAAAGTTATTTTCTTTGAATTCAAATTTTAACAGATATGAACATTTCTTCTCTGATTTTGTATTACTAGATGTCTCTGCTTCCACACAATGTCCGAGTCATCATCATTTGTGAGACGTCTGTAGAATAGACTGAGAAAAGTGAAAACTGAACGTGCTCGACGCTCATGTTTGATTCTTAGGCTGCGATGGCAAAGCTAAAGTACAAAGGTTGGTTTTATTCTTGATTTACTCTGCCTAAGCATACCTTCCATTTTGAGTTTGCCTGTTTGTTTGTTTGCCTGTTTGTTTGTTTGTTTGTTTGTTGCTTGTCAAGAAATATCATTCCACATATTATGTTTAAACGGCAACCACTTTGTTACACCAGTAGCAATATGGGAATTATGATTTTAGCTCATCGGCACAAGTCATTGATAGGATTGGCGACAAGTCATCCACAATAAAGATACCGTAATCCTGGCTGACAAAGTACTTGTTGTGTTGCAAACATCTCAATGTTATTTATTCTGTGATAATTATCGTTCATTCCACATTTCTCCTGGTGCTATATCAGCATTATGAGAGAAAAGAAGTTAGCTTTTATTTTTTAGTAAAATTCTTTCACTGGCTGCAAGCCCTTTGGAATAATTAGGCTCCTCATTATTTATAACTAACAAATAATCAATATTTCTTTGTTATCTATTATTCGTACAATTTCATGTCCTGATCCTGGTAGTGTTAGCCACGTGAGTTTATCTCAATCTTAGCTAAATCCTATAGTTGTAGTGGCAGATTGGAAAAAAAAAAAAAATTACACGTACTATTCATTGATTAACAAACAGGTCAATATTTATTTGTTCACTGAC
Source organism: Peronia verruculata (assembly GCA_038406235.1). Classification (NCBI taxonomy): domain Eukaryota; kingdom Metazoa; phylum Mollusca; class Gastropoda; order Systellommatophora; family Onchidiidae; genus Peronia; species Peronia verruculata. The sequence goes on from JBCAUA010562396.1 coordinate 15,551, forward strand.
AGAAATGAGTGTGTTATGATTCTTCTCACAATTATAGGGGAAGCACCAGCATTATGACGTCGAAGAAATTCAATTGAGTCTTTTACAACAAAACTTCTAGTGGCATTCGCGATTTGGACAAATTATGATTCGACTTATAAATTTTTTTTGTCACAGTTATCATTCGCCTTGCCCTTTCCCTGGTGGCCTACATCATCATCTCCTACATTGTCTACCAAGTGCGAGCCAGTAGCCAGACAGAATCCCAGGCCATGTCAACTCAATTACCTACTTTGAGCCTAGATGTAAGTCTTTGTTCTGTTTGGAAATCATTACCTTCGTTGGGTTCAATGAAATGCAACTTTACTGGAAACTCTTATTTCTACTGAACATATTTCTTAGTCTTCCTTTCCATGTTAGCAGCTAGGAGCTTATACTATTATACTGGAGAGAGGACTAATGACATCACGCGTGCCGAAGATGGAGCCATGCCCATGGAGACAAGAAACTTATTTTAACGCTAACACTTAATGCCGTTGTTGTTATGTTACCACGTGTAAATTATTTCAAAATTAAACGAAACTCACGTACAGAAATACTAAGTCTAACCCCATGGCCATGGCGCCCAGTATTAGCACGCTACACACATGATGTTTTGTTAAGGGGAGGGGGCGCGTCCTGAAATGTGGATTTTGCCCGAAAAATGCGATTTTGAGCTTTTGTTTTCTCTTACAAGTATTGCCTTTTCTGCGTGGAAAAATGGTATCAAAAAGTTGCTAAGTCAATTCTAAGTGTTTGACCAATGGTCATTCAACGGTAGATCTAACATATTGTCAATCAGGATTTGACTCCACCTGGCTGCTAAATGAGGCCGTAGATCATCGCGATTTGATTAAATACAAGCAAAGGGTGCAAAAAGCACTTGAATATCACCTCTCCTAGCAATATCATGA
>JBCAUA010562506.1:0-16482 GCA_038406235.1 Peronia verruculata
TGTCACTAATTTGTTGTCAGTGTTCTAGATCCATCCCTAAAATCTTTACATTAATTAAAGATATTATGGCACATACAAACAGCTACAATATTTACGTGATAGAGAGAGAGAGAGAGAAAGAGAGAGTGAGAGAGGACGAAGAAGACGAGAAAATGATAGTGCAGTGAACATAGTAAAGAGTGCCAGGCCGATCGCTGTCCGCGCAAATAGGTCTCGCGCTCGCTGTGCCGCGCGGACGCTTAAATAACAAAGGCGAAGGAGGGAGTGGATCATCTAGGAACTCCACAATCTATGATAATAACAACAATAGTAAAATAATGATAACAATAATAGTAATAAATACAGACCTGAAGACTTTCCCTGCTTGACAAGAAGTAAAACTTTGAATCTATATATACATAGCCTTTTGATCCTCAGGGGTGAACATTGAAACATCTCTTCATTGGCACGATTCTAAAACAACTTCACAGCTTAGATAGGCCCATATTATCTATGTGCAATGTGGAGTCTTTTGTCAATAGAGGTGCTCGCTCTCAAGTTTCCAGAAACATAAGTGCCCCCTCCCCTCTTACCCCCCCCCATCCCCTTTGCAAGTTCATGCCTTGAAACAGAGAGCCCTGGGCCCATTTCTGAATGGAAAAGAAAGCGTATTTGACTGGCAAGCGTCTAATTAAAAACTAAATACATCCTTATCTGCAAAGTTTAATATCTGTAGAGATGTCCGCCTTACTAAATATAGAAATTTTTATTGTTTTAAACTAAAATAGATGTAAAAACAACAACAACAACAAAAAACTGAAAGTTGATCCCACTAAAAAAAACAAACAAAACGCACATAAACAGTTTATCCATGACCTGTTTCGGCCCTTCAGTCCATCCACCTTATTGCCCATCCATCTCAACATCCATACGTTTTCCTCTACCATACCCTCCCTCCTCCCTTCTCTTCCACTGCCAAGCTTATCCATCTATCATCTCTCTGTCTGGGGGCTCAAGGCGGCTATATCTTCATCATCTGCCCGCTGCAACTAACATTCATTCTTCACTTGTTTATTCATTCATTCACACTACACTCATTCATTCATCATAATATATATATACTTCACTTGACTGATTCACTTTTATCCCTCTGTCATCCAACTGTCATCTATTTCCCTTACCTTCCCTCCGTCCGTCCAGGCAAGTCCCGCAGGATTGACCCATGGTTTTTATAAGCTTTTCAACCTCCTGCAGTGGTTGTTATCTCAGCTGTCAAAAAAAACCAGAACACTATTGTGTATATATAACACTATTGTTTGAGGATTGACCCAAAGTCCCGCTCCGCTAAGTTATAGGAAGACAGAACCCGACCGACCGGCTGGATAAATTTATTTCATCCGCCGAAGGTCCGCAGAGTGGGCCTCAATTGCTAGGATCCCATTATCCTCCCCCCCCCCTTCCCCCAACAGGTCAACAGGGTGCCTACGTAACAGTAGGAGAGACGGTCAGACCTATCTTTTCACTGGACCAGGTGCAGATGGCGGTCACGAAGGAAGAAAAAGATAAAGAAAGCTGGACAGAAGACAGGAGAAAGGAGATGTCTCCTCTAGAATGTCGAGGATGGCACTCCATGGGGAGACACCCTGCCGATGGCAGGCTTACACCACCTGTAGGAGCAGAGACCTTTATACCTCGGGCCAACGCCGGGGGGGGGGGGGGGGGTCTTCATGCCCAGTATTACGACACTTTAAAGATAATATATTATGATTTGGAGACACGACACGGCGAAATCATGTCAAATATGAAGAATATGGAGTTATTATTGACATCACTTTGAAGATTTAATTTCCCTTTTGCATGTGATCAAATTTTGTTCCTTAAGTAGAGAAGATATGAGCAATTAGGACCTGTTGCAGAAGCTGAATTTAACGAGAAAATGCACCTTTGTTTTTCAGCAAAAAACAACTCTGAAATGCATTCTTAGATCAATATAGAAGAGTGCCAAGATAGCAAATTGCATCAAAAATTCATTCACTGTTGGCATGTGCCAAGTTTCATCGTGCCGTGTCTCAAATTTCCCTTTTCTAGTTTCAGTCCATTGTCACTGCAACACCTGCAGGGCATCATGACCTGAGAGCTTGGGCTGCACAGCACAGCCAGACTGTGTGACATCCATAGGAGACCCTGAGCACAACTGACCTGACCAGACAGTGTTCAAAACACATAATTTGTATGATCTTGTATCACGATCATAAAGCTGTGAAAGCTGGAATTTGAACAAAGACACAGAATGAAGGCTGGAAGCTGCTGAAATGTGGTAAATCAGAATAATGATGAAAAATATCCTGGATAGAGAGAAAAACGAACGAGGAAGTTGTTAAAGATGAGAGATCCTTTAGAAAGATTCCATAAGAAAGACTGACACATCTTCAGGAAGAGTGGACTAGAGTAACAGATGCTACGTGGAGATCCAAAGGGAAGAGAAGCAGAGGACGACAAGGAATTAAATGATATATTGACAGCCTTTAACAGAAACGCCACCAACAATGAAATGAGCAAATACCGAGATAAGGAGAACTGACAACAGAAGGACCTGGCAAGCTATGGTCGTCGATGTCTGTTCCAGACCTGACACATAAAGAGAGAGAGAGACGACTATCAAGATCACTGTGACTTGCGGAAACCATTCTACAAGGCACACAGTAAGAGATGGCAGAGAAAGACAAAGAATAAGCACAGTCAGCAAACTGCATAAAAGTCCCTGAAAGCCAGGATAAATGAAGGCAGGTGGTTACGGAGTGTCCTGTCCTGTCCAAATGTTCTTCAAGACTCCAGGACAGGGTAAGGAAGGAAACTTTTCAAGCAACAAAAATAATAATAATAAAAGAATACATTGATGAACTTTTACAAGTTGTTCTACCATTTCATATGTCATGGAATAATTTGTTTTTACTCTGCAAGAGCTCTTGAAATGTCACCGTTAACAGTTAGGAAAGAAGGAATCCTTTCCTGTCCACCCATGAAAAAAGAAATAATGGATTGCTGAAATCTCTCAGGAAGGATGAAGATTACTACTCATAAATGGAAACAACTACTTCTAAAATAAAATCATTTTTATTACTGATGCACTTGTTTTCCTTAACTGCAAGAAGCCCAGCCCAAGCATGTTGATTGACTATATGGTTTTTCATTGAACTAATTAATGATAACGTCCTTAATTTACCACATCTCAACAGGATATCAGACAGAAAGAGAGTTTGCTTGTGTTTGGGGTTTAATGGCATGCCGGCACGATCATGGCTACTAAACATGATTGATACATTTATATATCCCAAGAAGAAGAGAGGAAAGAAAGACAGAGAAAAGACAGGAGCAAGGAGAAAGAGAATAAATGCCATCTCATGGGAGAGACATTCCACCGATCGCGGGCTTTCCACTGCCTGTAGGTAGGAGCAAGGAACTTTCTTATATATAATAATACCCCAGGTACGGGGAGACAAAAGGAGCACCAAGCAATACAATGGCTGTGATGGCAGAGGAGAATGTTATTGATTATATGTATATATTATATATATTACCTATGGCAAGTGACAATGAAATTAAAACCTATATACATCACAAGGACCACTTCACAGCTTGTTACGCCATAGTAGTTAGGCCTTGGCCTGAAAGGGTGGGCTGGGTCTGAAAGGGTGGGGCCAGAACTGTCATTCCACCAACTATCCCCTCTTTGCAGGTTTGAAAGAAATGCAGGTTTGAAAGAAATGTCTTCTTCAACTTCAACCAACTTACACTCTGAAACAAAAACGCTTACCACCATCCTGTATATTTGTGAAAGTGAACTTAAAAATAAATGCCGTTTTATGTATTGAAAATGTAGCAACACATTGCAGTTTATTGTATAGACCACTTGAATAAGTCAATATTTTTATGGAGGCTTTGAAATTGTGCCATATTTCGAATGCCAAGGAAAGATTTTAGAGCCTTATTGTGGACCCAACAAGCATAGATCTCTCGGCAATAACTTTCATTGCCTGGCCCCATTATCTGTTAATGACATCTGTTTTTGTTGAAAATCGTTACGAAAAATGTAAAAAGATCCTTTGCTGAAATCTCGAAGGTAAAATAAACATCCCAGTATCTTAAGTCAAAAGAAGCTTGTTTACTGATATGATGCAACACGATGAAATCAGGCGCTCGTCAAATTTTGAACATATGGTATCACTGTGAAGATTATTCATTTTCCTTTCAGTGTATGAAAAAAGTATTGGTCTAACTTAGGTGGAAGTTGAGATATTGGCACTTAAAGATATGATGGGGGTGACCTGTTGCTACAGCTGAATTTAGTGAGAAAATCGATCACTTTTGTAAATCCTTCTTTACCTTTGCTAGGCCATGCAACTAAATTACAATTTTGGGGCCTTTACTTGCTCCATTTCAGTCAGTTGAACTCTGAAACGCATTTTTGATTTGATATAGAAGGGTTTGATGAAGAAAAAAAAAAAACATTAAAAATTCATTCACTGTTGAAAAACACGTGATTTCTCCGGTCGGCTCAGTAAGCGCCTGATTTCATCGTGTTGTGCTCATATTGTTCTCCGTAAAAGCCGGCGTAATAGTAATTTCACGAGAAGACTGACAGAATGAGATGGAGGGACAACGTTAACGAGTGGTCTGATCACCATGAATTGTCAAAACCATTCAAGCACAGTGAGAGAAGATAGAGAGTCAAATGAATGAGATAGACAGATAACATTGCCGACTGTGAGACCAGACATTTCGTAGTAAACTGCCTGAAAGCCCTTGAAAGATCAAAAGAATGAAGGAAGTTGGCGGTGAAGTCTTTCTGTCCCTGTTCAAATGTTCCTCAAGACTTCAGGACAGTGATAGGACAGGATGAGAAAACAGGAACTGTTTATATATATATATATATAACAAAATTAGGTGGGCCAATACTGTAGAGGTTTTTTTACAATTGGTTCATCATTTCAAATGTCAAGGTAAAAGATGGTTTTGTTTTGTTTTTTTCAGCAAGAGCAGGTTCCATATCTACAACTGACGGAGTGTTGCTGAAATTGTCAGCCAAAGGAAGAATGGAATTGACCCTATTATTTATTTATTTATTTTTTTTTTAAATGGGCTTCCTAAAACCTCAGCCACAAGGGATAACAATTAACTCATTCATAAAGGGAAACAACTACTTTATATAATAAAATCATTTTATTCCCGATGTACTTATTTTCCCTTGACTAGAAAAAAGTCCAGCCCAAGCAAGTCCACCGTTTCTGCTTCTTAATCTAAACCACTTCCCATGGATAGTGTTAAAAGCTCATTGCACCAAATAACGAAAAATCCTTAATTTTACCACATCTCACTAGCATCAGACAGACAAGGAGCATCCAGCAAAAACATGGGCAGTGATGGCAGAAGAGGATATTTTATTTCAGGGGTTAGTTAGACCAGAATCACCGTAGCTCTATGGCAAGTGACACTGAATTAAAATCATCTCAAGGTTATTTTCACCATACTGTCCAGTGTGCAGGCTATGGCAGATAAGCCTGGGTCAGGGTAGGGCTAGAAACGGTGCAGACTGCATTTCCACCAACAGCCCCCCCCCCCCCTTTTTTTTCAGGTTTAAAAGCTTAATTTGAAGAAAGCAAAGGTTTTTCAAATCAACCTATACTCAGACAAGTAGACATATCATTTGGCCAAAGACAAAAGATTTTTTTTTAAAAGGAGTGTTCAGCTTGTATCAGACCAAAAAAAAATAAATAAATAAATAAAATAAAAAAATAATGATAATCATTAATAATAAAATAAAAAATAAGCTTGCTGATTTCACAGATCAAATGAAGAATGAGTAAACTGTTGACCTTGTCAGTCAAGCTATTATTTATCTGTCTATCAATCTCTGTCTTTTTCTTCTATTTGTCTGTCTGTAAGTCGGACGGTTTGTTGCCTCTGTCTATATATGTTGGCATATAATTACAACGTCGGCACACTGTTACGATGCGTTAATTCCAGCAGAAAAATCTTTCGGAAGAATGAAAACAACGTCTCTATTGTATGGAAAGTTGCACTACATTTCAGCACATTCATTGTTATAACACTCATATGTTGTGTAGTACATAACTGAAATTCATTTCAGAGATTTTTTGTAATTAGGATCATTAAATGTAACCCTATCGTGTGGACTCATTTTTTATGCTGTTAAAGTGCTAACCCACCGCTGTGGCTTAGGGGCATTCCACTCACCGAAAGGCGACAGTTACTGTTATTCTTGTCTGAAGTTCACGATAACGTCTCAGAGAGGTCATTTCGAGTGAATGCTTGATGCTTACTGATTGTTTCATAATCTGATGTAGTTAAGGTTCCGGTTCTAAATTGAAAGAGAAAGGTGATGAACATCCAACATATTTATGTTAACAGCGAATAGAAAACGAATGTTAAAAGAATTTCAAAATTTGTTGAATTACTTTTTTCTTTCTCATTTTTTTCTCAGTTCAACAGCATGTTTCACTTTCCTTCATTCACACACCATTAGTGCAAGTCTTTCTCACCCCCCCCCCCCCAACACCTGGCCTCCCTCCCTCTCTCTATTACTTATAGAGGTAGCATCAAGTTTCAGACAATGTGCATTTCATTATTTTGCTTTATTTCTTTCTCTATTTTTTTTTTCTCTCTCCCTCTCTGAACGAGTTTAAAGTCGTTTACAAACCCGTAAACAAAATTATTAGAAAACTGTCCCCCATCTTTTCCATTTCATGATTTATATATATAAAGGGCTGATAATAATCATAATAAATATGATAATGTATTAACGCAATTCCGCATTGTCCATTAAAAAAAAAAAAAAAAACGTAAATATCACAACAATCAGACAAGAAGTATGCCACGAATGTGTTTTGAGCCTCCCATCATATTTTATGTGATTTTTTTTACTTGAATGCTAAGAATAAAACTGCCCATTACCACCAGTTTTACAAGTTTGTCAGACAATGTAACAAAGTTTATTTCAATGAGTTATTTTCTGTATTAATCGTGTCCCTTATGTTTAAAACAACAGTGTTTTTTTTTTTTTCCCTATCATTGGCATGTGTATTGCTTTTTTTAATTTTTTTTTAATATTTGATTTTATTCTATTTAAACAATGGAACTGTCGCATCTATATAACGCTTTCCAGTTGTATTTACATTTTGTTGAGTCTAATGTCTCCAGTTTTGGGGTTTTTATTTGATAATTTTCACTTCAAAATAGATCCAAGATGGATCAGCGGGCAATACAGTTTTTCACATAGCACTTCCAGCAAATTAAATTTAAAAAAAAAAAATGGACGTGAAATTTAGTCATCATTGAATTTTTTCAAAGATGGATGAAACATACGAACAGAACATCCAAGATTACGCAAGATTTATATCAACTGCTTTTGTCGATGTAAGACACTATGTGAATAGAATAAATATAAATCACTTCCTTAGTTAATAATATTCGTCAAATTACGCCGCCACAATTTCCAGTTTTCTGCTCTCTTTCGTAGTGTCAGTTAATTTGTAATTGGGTGGTGATTTCTTTTCAGACTCCCTGTCCCTACTCCAGGCCCTGAATAAGCCCACGTTTAGGGATGATAGAGTAACTCACCTCCTGCAACGCCTTCAAAGTCTATTCAGCTGGGGGCGGAGTGGATTCGCGTTCTGCTGGGTACCGAGTCACGTGGGCATTGCAGGAAATGAGGCAACAGATCGTCTGGATGAGGGAGTCCCTCATCTGGATCTTGGGCTGACCGTCAACGAGTACATCAAATCGAGATGGCAACAGCGATGGAATCAACAGACTGCAACAGACTGCAAACAAACTTTACTCTATCCAACCAGACCTTGGACCTTGGCCAGGGTCTGCTAAGCCGTGAAGACGAGACCAGGTGGACCTCAACATCCTGCGTCTATGTCACTCTCACCTCATCCACTTTTCTTCTCGGAAGAGAAATGCCCCCCTCCCCCCCCCCCCCCAACCATGTGTGGGGTGTCACTATCAACTGACAGTCTCATACATACTAATGGGCGGTGCCGCCGACTTCAAAGACGCTCGAGAACCCTACCTATTTGACAAAACGAAGCTGCAGGTCATCGTGAGCTTTTTACGTCAGGGCCTGCACAATAAATTGTAACATCTCGTCATGATAAACATCTGACAAGCATGTGACAATCCCCTCTGGACGCCACAAAACTGCTTACATCAATCTTTTAGTTTTGTTCTACAACTTTCGACAACCCAACTTTATATAACCTACACATTTGGTATCCTTTTATAACTCATAAACGCGATGTCTATCGTTGCCCTGTCCTGCTGATGAGCCGTGGAACCCGAACACAAAAAACAACAACAACAAAGAAACAATTGTGGTGGCACATGGCTTGATTTTGATGTCAAATATTTTTGCGCACACGAAGTCAAATATTTTTGCGCACATAAAGAAAGTAATGTAATTATACAGTTAATTTTTTCTTCTTTCCTTTTTTTTTTTTTTTTACTCTAGATGCATTAAAATGACCAGGATTTGTCATAGCTCCGCCTTCTTGAAACTTTTTCGTTATGTTGTAACAACCCCTAATGATACACCCATAACTCTTTAAGTCCAACCAGCGTGACGTATTGTAACTATATTGATTGGGATGGGTTTACTAAGAAGCATCTTGCACACTTACGATAGTTTTACCTAACGGCAAGGTTCGTGACAAGTGTCATAAGATCCGTTACCATAGTTTTAGGCAACGAAATATACTGCTCACTCCATAGTAAGTGGCATGCACACAAAACGATTACAGTTAAACTTTACAATGTCCAACTGTCGTATTATATTCGTCGGCAAATATGTTGTTTGTGGATGCATATTGGTATAAACAGTGGAATTATGCATAGGAATTATGAAGTTTCTTCCTTCTGAAAAGCAGCAAAAAGCAGGGGATGCCGACGAATTTATCCTCTTTTTGCCGCCTTTAGCCGGTAACTTTCTCATTAAGGGGCGCTTTTTTTTTTTTTTGGCCACCTTCGCGACATTTATCCTTTTTGCCCTCCTTTCACCACTAGCATCCTCAGTAGCGCACGTTTATTATTATTATTAGTATTATTATTTATTTGTTGGCCACCTTTAGCCACTTTTCTCCTTTCTTCCAAAGCCTTTCAGCCACACAAAAGGAACTAATTAAGTCGGGTCATTTCCTTTCCTACGTTTTCTTTGTGGTAAGTCTGCCTTTCCCTACGTTTTCTTTGTGGTAAGTCTGCCTTTCCCTACGTTTTCTTTGTGGCAAGTCTGCCTTTCCCTACGTTTTCTTTGTGGCAAGTCTGCCTTTCCCTACGTTTTCTTTGTGGTAAGTCTGCCTTTCCCTACGTTTTCTTTGTGGTAAGTCTGCCTTTCCTACGTTTTCTTTGTGGTAGGTCCGCCTTTCCCTGAGGTAAGAGCTTGAGGATTTATATACAGAACACTGATTATAATGAATGATAATACTAAGAAAAGAAACAAACATTTAAAAATAATAATATTCATAATAGAAAATAGACAATTTAAAAAAAAAAAAAAAACGAGGAAGAAAAAGAAAATGGCCTTGACTCCACTGGCGTGTGGCGGGAGGAGAATGCCGTTCCTCCACACCGCCGTTTACCACATGGGCAGGTACTCATACATTTACTCCCGGCGAATGAAGGACTTTGCAAATTGATCCATGCCCTTGGTCACAACTGACATCCTGTAAGTGCAGGCTCAGGCAAAAGAGTTAAGGTCAAGATGTTTGTCTCTCTCAGCTCCCATACGGGCCACTGTCGGGTCTCATGTTTAGTCCAGCCCGATTTTTACTGACCATTATCGAGACAAAGGAACAAATCTGGTCTGGGACCTTAGCCAGTGTTAACCGAGTGGACAAGCGACGAGAGAGGAGAATGACTGTCCTCCCCACACCTTCACCAGCACTGCCCGGCCCTGTCTCGTACCACACAGACTCAGAAAGATACATACAAATATAAAAATCCTGGCCTGCCACTCATCTCGCCGGAGCACTAGTTTTCTTCCACTAATTATTCAAGAACAAATATTAAATTTAAAAACCAAAAATAAATGGATATGGGCCAGCCTGGCCCCCTTCAGGGCTGGTTTGTGAGGCTAGGGAGGCAGGTATAGGTACCCCCGCCCCTAGACCATAATTATTCCCAGTCCTCAGGGGTCAGGCCTCGGCTTTGCCTGGTTCCAGCGGACCTGTTTTGTTTTAAATTTATTATTATTTTTTTTAAATAAGAAGGTAAGACTGACATCATTAGCGGAAAGGGTATCTTTTTTTTTTTAACCGCATCTTGCCACTTACACCCCCCCCCATCAGGGGACGTTTATCCTCTTTCTATGCCGCTTTTTGTCTCACTAACACAACCAACATCTGACGCGTATCTTTGTATCTGACGCGTATCCACCTTTATCCACTAACACCCCCAGTAAAGGAAGTTTATCCCCCCCCCCTTTTTTTTTTTAACTGCCTTTAGCCACAAACACCCCTGGTACTGTACCGAAGGTTTATCCTCTGTTTTACCATTTTTAACCACTAAGATCCCCACTAGGGGACACTTATGCTGTTTGCTGCCTTTAGCCACGAAGATCCCCAGCAGGGGAGGATTATCCCCCCCCCCCCCCCCAGCCTTTAGCCACTTAACATTTTGAACAAAAAAACTTTTTTTTTTTTTTTGCTGTCTTTAGCCACAAACATTCTTAATACTGGAACCCACCATGGAGTGTGTGACATTTCTCAGGGGACTTTTTGCCATCTTTAGTCACTATTCAACATCCTCGGAAACTTTTTTAGCTGTACGAAATGTTTATCTTTATCTTTTCCCACTTTTTGCAACTATTTTAATCCAACATTTTCAACCTCCCTCAGTTTTAAGTTTATAAATTCGAATGGAATCTATCATGAGGTAACAAAGCATTCAGTTCCTTTCACCACAGAAAGAAAACAATGCTGAACTTGCAGAGATGGGTCAGTATGTGTATGGAAAAGGCCAGCATGCACTCATGCAGGTTAGTGAGCTATGTGCAGATGCTGAATAAGCGGTAAATAGACGAGAATTTCCAGAAGTCGTTGCTTCCATCTCAAAATCTACATCTATTTCAGAATATATTAAAGAAAAATACATATATGTAATCAATAGATAATTTAAGCAAAGATGAGCATCCTCAGAGCTGGTGTCAGGACAACACCTGGCGGGAAAAGCCCTGTAAAGGTGGGCAGGGAAGAAAGAATCACTGTCTGATGAAACAAATGGTAATTTGAACACAAGATGTCTATGAAAGGCCGTCAGCGTGACTGATCAGAGATGAAACGTCAGATGGTCGGGGAATGTTTCTGCAGATCTGTTTTCGGTTTCACTAAATATCACTGAAATATAATTGGACACGGGGTGCCCTTTCGATATTACCTAACCACAATGAAGGTCAAAGATCAAATGTTTAATATTCCTATCCCTCCCCTCCTCCCCACCCAGGCCATAAACAAAGGGATTACTGACTATGTTTGTTTTCCATCTGACTGGCCGTGAAACTAAGGTGCCGATGAGTTTCCTGATCAGTAGCTGGGAGACACCCAAGCCTGTTTCTCTTTGAAGATCCGGGTCTGGACCCACCGACTGACGCAAAGGTCACGGAAGCCCTGTCGACAGGCCATCTCTTCCTTGATAGCTTCCCACCTTGGACCAGCCCAGACGTTTTAACAGACATGGAGACAGACATAGAACATGACAAACAATCACGAACGGGTAGAGTCATAAACTGGCCCGTGAGTCACTACAGAGAAACAAACCACTTTGTAATCCATCGGTTCCCGCAGGAACTTAAGTTTCCGAAACAGGGAATATTAAACATTTGACCGCTAACGTTTCAAAGGAGTTAAGCAATATGGAAACAGCACCCCTGCCCTATCAAATTTCAGCCACTTTCAGTGATATCAAAATCAAACCATACAAACGTTTTTCCACCTCTGACGTTCCTTCTCTGCCCAGTGAAGTGAACAGCAGGTCAAAAACAGACCGTGTCCGAGTGTCCATTTCTTTCACAAGACACATTCAGTTCTGTCTTTAACAGTGCATATTACCCTGCTGACTGCTCTCTCTCTTGAGAATAAGAGAAAAATTACTACAACCAATGCTAGCTAACCTGGCACATGTACTGCTGTTGCTGTCGAAGCTGGCTCCTCTCATTGGTGATCACATGTGGTCTGGCAGGCTGGTTTGGTACACGAATTATATCACAACAGGCTGAGTGAAGGGGTTAAGCCATTCAGCTCTCTGTTGAGGCGGCAAAAAAGGATCGCCTCCAAAACACTCCACGGCGGGTTCATGTGGCAAGAAAGATCGCCCCAGTTTAGAGGAACGGCTTATATAGAACTCTTGAGCCCGAGATCAGATGAACACACTTTTCGCACGTAGGGAACATGTTATTGTTTGCTGAAAAATAAGACAGTGAGTGAGTGAGAGCTGTTTTTCTGGTCCTGAATCTCGGGGATACTGTCCTCTTGAAATGTTGTCTCTGCAAACAAAACAATGTTTGACCCTTTCCCCGTCAAGATAAATTAGGGAGATGAGAACACACTCTCTTATTTGTTTTAATATAGCAAGTCAAACCAGAGCATACTTATGTGAAAGGTATGCTTTTCTTCATGATCTAGAGGAGAAAACGATTTGATTCTTCCAGATTTCAAAAGAGCAGAGCTTGCTTTTAACTATTATGTCTTTCATTGGTAGTTTTAACTATTATGTCTTTCATTGGTAGTTTTAGCCATTGGTTCGGAGAGGGTTAACCAAGAAAAGATCGGCAATAAACACTGACAAGTTCACTCAGCTCCCCACGATGTTCACTTTCACAATCCCCCCCTCCCCCACTGGGTCCTAAAATCGTGACGATCGCTCAGGTTTTACACCCACTCTCTCCCCATCCCCTGGTCTCTCCTTTCTTCTCTAAAGTCTCCTATCAGCATTACTAGGACATTTTATTTGAAACTTTGATTTCAATGTCCAAAGAAAGGCGAATCGCGAAACAAATGGCGTCCTATATACATTTACATGTAATCAGTATTAGACTCCCTAAGTATGTACATGAATTCAAATGGGGGGAAAACAGAGAGGGGGGGGGGGGGGGGAAAGGGATCTAACGGCGACAATGCCCTTTACCCGAAAGAATACCTTTCCAAGTTAGGACTGTATCTAGAAAAAAATGCAGGCCTAGGTAAACTGTGCGAGTGTGTGATTAAAGATTGTAGAAATAAAACTACATGTATAATAACTGTTGTTAAAAAAATAATATTGTGCGTAGTGAAAACACGCGGTTTGCTGTGTGGCTTGTCAAATGTCACATGTTCACTAATACATTTTTTTTTAACCTTGATGTGAAATCCAGAATACTAGTGACCTATCGCACTGGATATCCTACTTCATTTATGCTTTTCTCTTCAGTACAAAGACTTCATGTCATGTCGTTACGATCATTCTACGATCACTTTTCTTTTCTCAAGTTTAGATCTGTGATGATGGTCACACTCATAAAGAAAGTGCTAGATAAGCTAGATTTTATCGTCAGCGATTGTTAATCATTATTACTGTATATTTTTGGTATGGTGTGTTGAATGCTAATTTTAACACGTTCTGAAATTGCGATTCCCCCCCCCCCCCACAAAAAAAAAATGCGATTTTGCGCTTTTCTTTTCTCTTACTGCCTTTTTTGCGTGTAAAAATTGTATCAGAAAGTGGATGTCCATTCTAACTTATTTGACCAATGGTAATTTAGCGGTAGACCTAGCATAATATTGTCCATCAGGATTTGGCTCCACCTTGCAACCGTATGAAAAAGTCGAGTTTTTCCCACTGTTTTCCTCTAATTTGAACATGCTGAATTCGATGGAAAAGGTTAAAATAACCTATCTACAACAATAATAAATCACCCCGGGATCCCCCCCCCCCTTAAAGCTAAAATCTGCTTCTGCCTAAATGGAATCAAAGTTTTAACTTTGCACAAAACGGATTGGGGTTATTGTGGAATGCTGTGAATGTGTTTATATAAAGAAATTAAATATTAAAAAAACAACAACAATAACAACAACAACAACAAAAGAAAAACTCATCCTACAGGATTCATAGACGAGGGTAATTGTCAATATCTCTTTTGTTGGTCTATTTCACTGAATCAAACTGTCCAAGGTACAAAGTCATGAACAGTAAATTTATATAATATCAGTATTCAGGAGTAAGTGAATGTTCATAGAAAAGTGTCTTACGCATTACAACTGATATCTTCTCAAAATTGTGGCATTGATGCCGTCAAATGTCAAGTTGTGCCAACAAAGTCACTAAATTAATATTACATGTAGGCCTACTTTGTTGTTGTTATTGTCGGCCACTCGGATTTCGTTCTTATTTTTCGTATATATTCCTTTGATTGTTGGTCTGAGTGTGTTTGTTAGTGGGTGAGTCAGTGTAAGTGAGTGCGTTTGTGTGTGCAGTGTATGTGTACATTTATGTCGGTGTGTTGGTATGCTAATCATGCATCCTTTGTTTACTTAGTTGTGTAGATATTTTTTTTTTCATCATGCAGTTTTATTCATAATTTCCACAGGAAAGAAGAAGAGAGAGAAGTGAAGAAAGATTGAGAGGCAAAGAAAAAAAAAAAAAAGAACGTGCAATAGAGAAAGACAAGAAGAAAGAAAGAGAGAGAGACAGTCAGACAGACAGAGACATAGACAGAGATAGAGAAGTGAAAGGAGAAAGAGCGAGAGAGAGAAAGAAATAAAGTTCTACAGCGATCATATAACAATCCGGATAAGTACAATAGTAATGTTGGTAATGATCTCCCATTTCTGAGGGCTGATAATTGCTTGCTTTGTACTCTGTGACCCAGGAGTAATGTAAAAGTTGTGGACGGATGAGGTGGGAGATGGAGAGAGGGAGAACAGGCGAAGGAAGAGAAAGTATGGACACTATCGGAAGATCAGAGAGATGTGAAAGGGCAAGTACAAAGACAAGTCGGTGATAGTGATAGACCTGTAGACTTATCTGAGCGGGAGAATGGAAAAGAAAAAAGAGAAAGGTGCTTAAAACTGAGTTATAGAGATCAAGTTCAAATTGAAACTAACAACAAATCTGATGGTATCTTACAGAGATTGTATCGAGTGCATTGTCAATTGACATAACTTAAAGACACTTCTCATAAAATCAGGAGGTGTTGTAGGTAGACACTAGTAGAGGAGTGGGTGATGGAACTTAACCTGCTTAGAATTACTTCTTTGCTGAGATTCTGGGTGAATAGAGAGAGAGAGTGAGAGCGTGAATTAGTGCTGGAGGAGTAATGGGCAATAGAGAGAAGATCCGAGGAGTAGAAGCAGCTATTACAATTGGTTTGATGTAGATCTAAGTGTCTAGAAAACTCTTTCTAAGCAACTGGGTCCTGTCTTACCGCTTGCGTGAAACAACAACTACACCAGTAACATCAACAACGACAACATCAACAACAACAACAACGACAACAACAGCAGCAACCGTGACAATTGACATAACAATAAAGATTATCAGCAATAATGAAGACACCATAACAGGAAATTTGAATAGATAAATAAATAAATAAAAAACTGATTTAGTTCTTCCTTGGACATGAAAAGGCTTACTACTCTTTAATGATTGTTATAAGTCTAGCCCTCCAGAAAATTGCATCGCTTGCGGCCGCGATTTTGTTCCTCGCCTCGATTTTTTCGCAATTTTTGCCATTTTCCCGTATGAATGAGGAGAAAAAAAAACAGCGAATATGTCCAATAACGAGCACACGATCAGTCCTCCAGTGATCGCGATTGGACTAATGTTAGCTGGTTTGGCAGATGGAAGCTTCTCTCTGACGCGCAGATGGGTGTCTGATAAATTCTGCAGACGCTAAATTTGACAGTATGTGCAGTTTTTCCATCTTCAACTTAATCAGATTTTGCCAAGACAGAGTGCTGAGTTTTTTGCTGTTTTTTTTTCTTTGTTAAACACGTAGTCTTTAAAAAAAAAAAAAAATGCGAAGAGATTTGCAGCAAATTTGTGGCAAGTGAACTAATTATGGAAATTTGTTTCTGGTAGGCCTATTGTTTTTCTTGTCAGTCCTCTAAATGATCTATGACTGGAAATATCAGTTTTATTATTAATTGTGAAACAGCTCTCTAGTGGATACTGGTACGGCGATGCTTAAGAACAGAAATAGAAAGGAATGAAACATCCAATCTCTGATGTTTCATAAATCTTTCAGGGATATTCTTGGAATTGAAACTGTTGTATATCAGACTGTAATCAAACTTTTACAATAAAAATGACATAACAGCTAATTCTGCCAGAGATTTTTTTCTCTTATTTAGCTTGCATTTTTTTTTTTCGCATTTTTTTTTTTTTTTCTTTTCCAGCAAGTTTGGGTTTTTCAAATGCATTTTTTTTTGTTTTACTTTTGAAATGCAATTTTCC
>JBCAUA010562616.1:0-16479 GCA_038406235.1 Peronia verruculata
ATGCAGAACCCGCGTTTCGATCCCGGCCTGTTTTGCTCCATGAGCAGACGCCATACCCATTGAGCCACTGCGTCTCCCGCTTGCAGGTGGTGAGGACCACAGACATCTTTTTATGGTGGGGTTTGGACTGGGTGTGTCCTAGATCCTGAGATGGCTGGTGAGACCAATCCGAGCACGGAAATGTTTCCCGGGGTGGCTGCAGTTGATGTGCTTATATCTCAACAGAGATATAACCGGGTACAACTTACACCTAGACATGTTTTCTTTGCAATGGAGTATTCAAACGACGAGAGAGTATGATTTCTATACGAATACTAATAGGGCGCATACATAATAGGCGCTTATTCACGCAGTGCGAGCGTTTCACAATTTATTGTTACCCCGGCAGATGCAGTGTAGACACTCAAATAATACGTCCTGCCTTAACTTACTGCGAAGCAGTTTAGGCCGTAGCCTGTTAGGCGCTCAGATCCTTATCAGCCTAACAATAACATTGTCTGGAACTGGGACAAATTCTATACGTACACATTTACATCCTCTTACCTTTCCACATCTAGCCCACCCCTTCCAAGAAATCATGAAAATAAATTTGTCTAAATGCTGGATAGGTGAGGATGAACATGACATTTGGAAAGTTTACCATAAATTTCGATTTCAAGGCATGGTTCTCATGATAAGAAGACATCTCTTATAATTTCCCTCATCCGCCTCTGTCGTGTCTCCGTTTATCATCCAATTTCAACATTTGCACAAAAATCTCAACATGTCTCAGGTAATAACATTTCATGCAAAATATTTCTATTTCACTTTATCAGAGATGCGTTGTGTCAGTTGGAGTTTTGATACACTACAGGGCGGCATGCCATTTATAAGCTATTTGTGTTTGCAACTGTGTGTGTTTGTGTTTACGTGTGCACTTGTAGATGTATGTGGATAAACGTGCACTGGTCAGTGTGGCTATAAATATACACAAGTCAGTGTGGCTATAAATATACACAAGTCAGTGTGTATATTCCGTATGTGTGTTTGTGTGTATTATGTTAGCATAATAAATTATTACCGTCCGTTATTTAATCGTTATGGGATCAGTAGACAATGCTGAAATGCTTAGGTGTACTTTGATGAGTTTAAAGGATTGATATTCTTAGTGTTACATTGTGGTACATTGCATTGTGAATAACTCACAGCTGCATGGGTCGTAACTGTGCAACATGTGGGTGTTACAATAATGTCAAACAGAGATCTTGATCTATGTATTGAGACTGAAACTTTCAGTGTCACAGGATTGAAAAGACGAGCCATTTTGTACCTTTGTTAACAAAGCCATCTCTGCTACCACATGATCGAGCCTTTCACCGTGGGCATATCCGAGTGAGACCATGATACTGACATAGCGACCATGACACTGACATAGGGACCATGACACTGACTGAGCGACCATGACACTGACATAACGACCATGACACTGACATAACGGCCATGACACTGACATAACGACCATGACACTGACTCTCCGACCATGACACTGAAATAACGACCATGACACTGACATAGGTACCATGACACTGACATAACGACCATGACACTGACATAGGGACCATGATACTGACTCTCCGACCATGACACTGACATAACGACCATGACACTGACATAACGACCATGACACTGACATAGGGACCATGGCACTGACATGGGGACCATGACACTGACTGAGCGACCATGACACTGGCATAACGACCATGACACTGACATAGGGACCATGACACTGACATAGGGACCATGACACTGACATAACGACCATGACACTGACATAACGACCATGACACTGACATAACGACCATGACACTGACATAGAGACCATGACACTGACATAGGGACCATGACACTGACATAGGGACCATGACACTGACATAGGGACCATGACACTGACATAGGGACCATGACACTGACCTAGGGACCATGACACTGACATAGGGATCATGACACTGACTGAACGACCATGACGCTGACTCTCCGACCATGATGCCGACTCTCCGACCATGACACTCTATCAGCGACCTGAGCCCAACTGCCCAATCTTCAGCCATTGGCCAAATCAAATTGAGAGTAACAATGAATGCAGATACACTCATCCACACGTCATGACCAATTTAGCAACCCACCAGGTTGCTGCGTTCCTCGTCTCATCCCACAGGTAATCTCTCTGACAGGTGATGCCTTTCCTGGAAAGCTTGAGAAATTATTATTTCTGTCATTTTTGCACTGATATGATATTTAACCTGTTTACCAGTAACAAAACGAAAAGAGTGAAAAAAATATAGCGAAATTGCAAAAGATCGTATCCTTAAAAGTATTATATTTTGGATGACGTCATTCTATTCTCTATTTTCAATAGGCCCTGCTCTTCAAGAAAACGTCGATAAGGGTAAGTTCTCGACTGGATGATTGTGGGCCATTGAGACACATTGTGAAGCTGATACAGACCTGATAGCGAAAGTTCAGCGCAAACCTATGACAGGCGTAATTTTACACATTTCTTGGAAAAAAAAAGAAGTTTCATTTCACATTGTTTTGCTCGAATAGTTCTACTGAAACGCCAACGCATTATTTAAAACTATTATGTACAGAGATTGTATCTTCTGAGGCAACATACAAAATATGATTTCAAGAAAGTTTGTAAAAAGAAAAAAGAAAAACGCTTGTCTTTGAAAATTTGACTCACGTCAAATCTAGAGCCGAATAATCCCTGCGTGGGTTTAAATGAAAGTACTGCCGACCGCTTTGATGTTGTGTTATTTCCCGCTTGAGCATCAAAAAGTTATGCATAACTGTGTTTGTGAGCAGGTAACTTATGTCGGCTTTTCCCGTGCACGAAACTACCGTTTTTAAGTTCAAAGAGCAGCGGACATCTTTAGAAGCAATGGAACTTACCTTTGAAAAAGTGAGACGGGTAGGGGAAAGAATTTTCAAAACTAATTCATTATTGCTAAAGATAAAGTTTTACTCTTTCTCCTTCTCTGTGTGCGTATGCTTCTCTCTGACTCTCTCTCTCTCTCTCTCTCTCTATCTCTCTCTCTAATTCTCTTTCTCTCAGTTTTTTTATTTTCTCTTTGTCCCTGTCGTTTCTCTCTCTCTCTCTCTCTTTATCTATCTTTCTTTGTCTTCACTTCCTCTTTCTTTCTCTTGTCTCCGTCTCTCTACCCTTTTCGTGTTTTTATCTCACTCTATTTCTCTCTCCCCTTCTCCCTGTCTGTCTCTCTGCAGCTGCGAAGTGCACGCATATAAGTGTGTCTCTACACAAGAACCTCTAGAGATTTTTTTTGCACGTAGCTCTTACACGTGGACACAAAATGAAGCATGTCAGATTTGGAGCGAAGCAGATGAGCCAAGACATATCCAACGCACTTTGGTATGCATTTTTCCCTCGGGGGACTCACGTGAGTCTGTAAATCTGAGGACATGAGTGTGTATATATATGTGTGTATAACTAAGTGGGTTACGGTGGGGAAAAAACGGCCCTTTTTCATGTGAGCACCACAAGAAATGGGGTGCATGTCGCCTGAAGAAACATAGCCATGCATTGGAGCCACATTGGTGCCAGCTCCAGATTGATACAGGCATGTGAGTGATCGCTCGGTACATTCATCCTTAACTCCTAAAGACATT
The DNA here is from genome assembly GCA_038406235.1 of Peronia verruculata. Lineage (NCBI taxonomy): Eukaryota > Metazoa > Mollusca > Gastropoda > Systellommatophora > Onchidiidae > Peronia > Peronia verruculata. The sequence goes on from JBCAUA010562616.1 coordinate 3,667, forward strand.
CTATAATTTCTCTTCTCTCTTTCTATCTTTCTCTTTTTTCTCTTTCTTTATTTTCTCTCTCTCTCTCTCTCTCTCTCTTTGTTTTTCTGTTTCACAGTCTATGTTTTCACTCTCTCTTTTCTCTCTTTTTGTCCTTTTCGCTTGCTCTCTCACTCCCATGCTCTCTCTCTCTCCTTCTATCTAGCTCTTATCTGTCCTTAGTTTTCTTTCTTTTCACCCTCTCTTACACTCTCTCTTTCTCTCGCTCATTCTTTTTCTTTACTTCTCTCTTTCACTCCAATTCCCTTTCTAGCCCTCTTTCTTCCTGTCTTCCTCCTTCTGATGGTAAAGTTCATTTGTGTGAAGGTCACTTAACACGAGCATGCTCAGAAATTATGTGCACTTCGCCTCCAGAAATACAACGATCCATGTCACCTTTAGGACGTATCAGGTACACCGGCCAAGTGATGACGTTTCACCTCAAGGCTGACACACCTGTTCTTACCATCGTTCTCTCTCTCTCTCTCTCTCTCTTTCCCCTTCTTTCTCTGTCGCTCTCTTTAACCTTCTTTCCCTCTTTTCCTTTTTCTTTCATCTTAGGATCTCACTTTCTCTCTCATTCTTCTCTTTTTTCCTCATCCGTTGTCTCACTTGTTCATTCTCTCCCTATCTTTCTCTCCTTTTTTCTCTTTCATTGTATTTCTTCATCTGTCTCCTTTTTTTCTCTCACTCTTTGAATGTGCCTGTGCTTATTTGTAAGAACCACATTAAGTGAACATCATTGCTCATTTCAAGCACCCCGCCTCGAGAAACAAAGCGATCCATGTCACACTTAGAACACGACAGGTACGCCTGGCATGAATGAGTATATTATCACCCCAAGGCTGCCGGCACCTGATCAAATAGAGGCTTAGTGCAGTTAACCTTTGGCGACCGGCAGAGATCGTACGAGAGAAGTAACAAACTGGGATTAACCTTGTCACAGCTACAAACAAACAGCTCAATAATAACACCTTGCAACCCAGAGCCACATAATAGGACATCGTTTTGATTAGCCATTTTTCTGCCGTTTGCCAAGTGTCAAGCAAACAGAATATGAAAGAAAACGATGACACACCTGAGAAGCGACCATTTTGACAACTTCTTTCTCTGCTCTTCCTATCTGGGTTTGGTTTTGTGACCAGGTTCAGTGATCAGTCATAACAAATCATCTCATAGCAATGGCATAGAAGTTCAGTACTGTGTTACAAACAAAAAGCTCATGTTAGTACATTCCCTTAAAAGATAACCACTTGCAGCCCCAAGAATTGACAAGGATGTGATTTTGTAAACTGTCCCACCTTCCTTTAGCTTTAGGTGGGACAGTTCACATCCGTGTCAAATCTTGGGGCTGTACGCTTCTGCTGGGTACTGTACCTCGCTAAACTTTTGAATGTCGACTCTGATACTTACGTTAATTTGTTCTGTTCTAAGATGATAACTTAAAATGTCCATTTATGTTTAATTAGAGAACACCACTAGCAGTAAGTTAAAAGGCGTAATGAGAACGCAAGACACGTTTGCGCTTTATATTAGAAATGCTAAGAGGCCGATCTGGGATAAAAAAAAAAATTCGATCGCACTACCTTGCTTGGCATGCCCTTACACGCGGGGTGTTGGCACGGCATTCGGAGACTCGGCTTTGCAGATGGCTGTCAAATAATGCAGAAATCCCTGAGATTGTACAGACGTCTCTTGCAGTCTTTGGCTTGAAACGTTCTACTAGGCATGAATCGACCCATACGGTATGGCACTTTATATAATTATACTTTGATAAATCTTATACTTTGATAAATCTTTTTGACATGTGAACGCTTTCTACTTTTCTAGGATGTGGATGCTCATGTTCAAGGATGTGTGCACACGTGACATGAAAGTTTGCAACATGCGTGCCCGAGAAACGGATGCTGAAGACGGTGACTGCTGGCGTCAAATGATGCAGAGAAGATACAGAGTTCTGAGCAAGATGAGGAGGGGAGAACTCAGCAGGCAGCAAAGAAACGAGCACGCAGCAAACAACGAGCAGTCTCCGCTTCTTCCCAGTCGTTCTGCTTTGTTTGCACCAACCACAACAGAGACTGTCACTCCAGAATAAAGTTACACAACCGCACCGGGCTCTGGTCACAAGGAGAAACCGCACCTGACGCATTAAGCATTGTTCTTCCAGGACTGCATTGCCAGTGGCAGCCGTAACTGTGCAGATGTGCCCTAAGATCCCACCACAAACAAAGAAACAAAAACAAACAGCAGAGAGAATTGTGACATGGCTATGCTCAGCTTTAGATAGAAACTGGCACTCAATGAAAGCCATATTGTCGTATGTGCCATCATCACTGTCTTTGAGAAAACCGCTCTCTACCATTAGTCAAATCAGGTTAATTTTCTTAGGAAAAATACCACAAACCTGTACAATAATATTCATTTCAAAATAATTTTCGAAATAATGGCAGTGAAAGTTTAAATAAATAGTTAAATTAGGTTTTTAAAAGGTGAAACAAACATCATCGTACAAACCCAGACACTTCGGCATTTTCTGTGGACATTGCAAGGGTTAAAACCTGTTCCCAGACTTAAAAGGTTAACAACGTTGTAGCGTCTTTGGGTGAACTATAACACAGCAGACAAGTTATGTGCAATTACGTCCATGTTTGTCCCATGAGCGCCACAAGGAGATGATACCTACCGACACTTGTACGGCGGTGTAACTCGCAGTCTGACGTTGCTAGCTAGTACAGATTGGATAGCATAGGGAACACTTGGCGTATATGAAAATAGCTGTTAACTTTCAGAGGGAGCGAAAGATTTTTGAGTATATTTTTCATTCATCATAAAACATGTCTCTAATTTGGTTGTCGTGTAGAAGTGATGTACTGTTCTCTAATAACATACTAAAGTTTTAGCTTAAATTTTCTGCAGTCATGTGATAAAGTCCTAACTTAAATTTTAAACTTTCTACCTTACAAAAAAACAAACAAACAAACAAACAAAACAAACAAACGAAACAAAACAAAACAACTGTAGGCATCGGGGTAAAGCTACACCTATTCCTCAGTATCAACAAGGTACAACAATTTGTTTTCAAAATATAGATATTTATTTCAAAAACAAAAATGTTATATCTATCTGAAATATAAAATATAATAACTGATGCGCAGAGATAGGCGTTTATTCACATAGTACAAGTGTAAATGGACAAGCTGGTTTTCCGAAAAGGCGCACGCTCCACGCAATAAACGTCTACTGCCCGGGAGAGCCGGAGGGGATATTACCATTCTCAAGATATTTCCCACAATTCCTGGTGAGGCGGGGAATTCCCACCGTCTCGAGATCTCGCATTACATTAAGTGATGTCCCTTCTGGAGCAAAATGGCGGGGATTCCATGCATTGGCGCTAGACAGCAAATACATCATGTTCCATGTCGGCAATGAGACAACGTTTGGGGGAGGAGGTGTAGGCGGTGAGAGAAAGAGAGAAAGAAAGAGACAGAGGACGAGAAGGAATGATGAAATATGTCACGTGTAAAGGTCGTGACTCTCCTTATCCAACTCAGATAAACTCTTGCCACGCGATACGCCTAAAAGAAATTCCTATTGCGTACATCTGATAGGTTATCAAAGAGGCAGCGCATCAGCATCTAGCAATCAAAACCAGGATAAGTTTTTTAACTAGTATAATCATGAAGAGGTCAGAGCAGGAAACAAGACTACTGAAAATAACATAATCTCAAGTGAAAAAATTGAGGGTGTATTTCAAAGAGTGAGTGAGAGAGAGAGAGAGAGAGAGAGAGAGAGAGAGAGATAACAGTTTGCCACAGAAAATGACATCGTTTTTCGCCTTGGGCTTTACGGAGTTGAGCTTCGTTTGAGATATAGAAGAAACTAAAGTTTATGGATGGTTTATCCGTGAAAGATATACTTCGGTAGTTCCTTGCTGACCCAGGTCCTAGTTATTAATTACGCTGGCATGCGATGTGTGCACATGGAGGAATTAAATATCTACATTTTGCCGCCTTAACATACGCAGTGAAACACATATTTTCATGCCAGTAGTGCAGAATTAGGGAAATAAAATGATAATTCTGTGAGGAATTTGATGATGAAACTGAAACTTGATAGGCACGACGACTGCATACGACCAGTTACAACACGCATCCTGTTTTGACAGCAGAGAATAACGTAAAAAGTAATGAGTTCTTTTTGGGTTTATGTACATGGAAACACAGATCCATATGCAACAATGTTGTGTAAAGACCTCCTTATATCAATGATGATTGTCTTTAAAGATTTCATACTCTTCCATCTGCTTTAGTTTTGGGAGAACGATTTTGTTACGGTATAGATTTAGATTTCGCTTTTCAACCTCCTGCGTCAGAGGACTGCTGGTTTATGAAGGAGTCTACGTTCCTAGAATCTCCAGCATCTCATACAAGTGTTCCCTTTCTTATAACCCTCTACATGCATTTCTTCCATCTTCACGCGACAAAACTATTGAAACAAGAGTGTTCGTGTTACTACTAGTAGTTCTACTCATACTAAAATCCATACTATATTATGGGACAACAACAACAAATACAACAACAACAACCCCAAATACAAATCACACCAAACCGGATCAGATCAATCAAAACAGATTTGACATCAATCATCAAACTTTCACCATTCATTATGCTGTCTGAGGTCTAAACGGAAGATAATCGGGTAAACCAACATCTATAGAATGACTTAATGAAATCTAACACCATCTTCACTAAAAGATAAACCAAAATACACGATCAGAACCATCTCAGCCAGAGGACAAATTAGGTAGGACAAATCTTCTAAAAACGGCTCATCTTTCCACCTCGACTTATCAGATATATAAATGCTTCGTAAATGGTATAGACAAAACCTGTGACTAAACAAGATACTCTTGACGGACATTTTCAAATATTTGTACTGATGTTTCTCACAGAGCTAGGGGTTTACAACTATGACTTCCGCACGCGTTGTTAAGGATTATCTTCCTTGATCCATGGGACTACCAGGTACTCACGTATTCTATCCCAACAGTATTTGATATACTATCAGCTGTGTGAGTTTAACCTATTTAGCTCTTGGAACCTGATGAATCGGTCTACTGTTTCATCTAACGTTGGTAAGGAATAATGTCTCTCATATTATCGAAAGCCAAACATTAATTTATATTCTCTCAATTTGTTTTCAAAACAACAATCAAAACGAAGACATAGTGAAAAATAATAAATATAACATTCAGCTATAGAATTCACTTTATACATTTAGCAAACATAATCTTCTCTGTTTCCTGATAGTCTTAGATTCAACGCACGTTATTGATTTTAAAAAAAAATTTAAAAAAAAAAAAAAAAACTGCTTATTTCATAGCGTTTCTGATTTTCTGAATTTTATCATTATTATTGTGTTTTCATGAAGGACCAAAAATTCCGATTAGATTGTTTCGTTTAATGTGTCGTAACCATTCTTATATATCCGGGCTAAAAAACAGCGTGATATCATGCCCTCCAAGTTTTCTTCCTTCCTTCCTTTTTTTTTTTTTTTAAATTGTGCCATCAAGTACACAGCCTTACAAAGAGAAACTTTATTCTTGTAATCAACATTCAGCTACAAACTATAAAAGACTCAGATCTCATTGAGGGTATCTATCAATCAACTCCTTGTCTGCCCACCGACAGTGTTAGATTTCATGGGTAAGCATTTGGTATGTGCTAAATAAATAAAGGCTGGAAAAATATCGTTTTCTGGCAGTCTTGTTTACCCATCAACATTACTTTGTAGAGCACTAGGGCATCTACGTGCGTTGTTTGTTCTGAAATCACCACACTTATATTATCTGGGCAAACAGGGATTAGAATTCTTTGCCCCATATCAAGCTTTGCCAAGTATCCAGCCTTATAAACTGCAATTGTATTCCTCTAATCAACCAATCGAAACAGTTACTAAGAATGTAAAAGACAAAACAAACAGAAAAAAGGGAAACATGCGATAAGGAAGGAAAACAAAACGACATAAATGAAGCAATCGTAATTGTCTTTTTCTTTTGGCTATGTCCTACATGCGAATCTAGGTCAGAGGACAGGAAATTGCTTGTGCTCTGAAAATCTGACGAAATACGAGAAGATGGCGCAAAACTTGGCTCAGAACTGATAAGCCTTTTGGCAAATGTGACCCGTGTGGAGGAGACGTGCGCGATAGTTACGCAATGAGAGAGGGAACGCGTAGCAATCACGCTGCGCGGTTTGAGCGGGAGGCTGTGATTTTGTTACAATAATGTCTTTGTGGACCCGCACCATTCCAATACTGAAGAAATCAGGTCAACACTCCTGGTTTTCCAAACGTTCCAGCTTCAAACACAGAAAAACAGATTACTAAGATCTGTGGCCATTACAGACCTGAGAAAACAAAACACCGGAACATTTCAGATCAGTCTGACAACTTTAACCCAATGTAGTCTTTGAGAACATGATGAGTCCTCAAAACGAGATATCATGAAGTTAACTAGATATATTACTAATGCCTCTGTTCTTCTATACTGAGGTCTTAAGCCGTATGTGTTTTGTACTGCGCGAGCTAAGTTCTTTGTTGTCCTATCTCCATTCTGGGCGATTTGGAGACATAGCCTATGTCATGTGAAAAAGGGATGGTAAATCTAGCATATACTGTAGTCATTTCACCGATCACATGCCAAAACAAGTAGATTTTGAAAATCATTTTGTCCTGTCTCCTATGTACAAAAACAGTTGCTAAACACAACTCCTCAATTTTCTCAAAATGTAAAAAATGGAGATAGGGCAACAGAGAACTGAGCTCACGACTGATGTCCTGAATCGAATATAAGCAAGAACTTTTAAAACTATTAGATTTTACATTTATCTGCTCTTCGCACATATTTTTCTTTGATGAATACAGATTTTAAACCCTTTTGTGTTTTATTTTCAGCCACAAACCACTAAGTCAGAACTCCAAGATGTTTTTTTCAGACTTTCGCGCTTTCCCTGCCAAGACATTAGGACACATTATTCTAAGGACTGTTCATGGTGTCTGTAAACTTTAGATAGGAAAGTTGAGTAAGGGAAGATTCTAACAGTTTATCTCAAAAGATACAAACGTGTAGGTCCCTGAAACAGATATTTTCATTACTTGGCGCTATTTCAGAAACATCTAGTGTTGCGCTTGGCATGCAAAGTGTTAAGCTATTCATGAAGAGATCTTTTTTTTTTTTTTTTCTGCATTCGCTCAAGCTCATCTGAGTTTAAATTTGATTTGCATTGGGCTGGTTACCTGGATGGATGCGATAAAGAGGAGGGAGGGACAGAGTTAAGAAAGAGAAGGAAAGAAAAAAAAAAAAGTGAGGAGGAGGAAAACACCCAGATAGAGAGAAAAAATGAAGTAAAGAAAGAAAAATGGATAAATAGATGAATAATAAAAGAACGAAAGAAAGAAAGAAAGAAAGAAAGAAAGAAAGAAAAAGAGAAAGAAAGAAAGAAGAAAGAAAGAAGTAAGAAAGAAAGAAAGAAGGAAGGAAAGAAGGAAAGAGAGAACAGAAAAAGAGAAAGGAGAAAAGGGAAGGAATGCAGAACTAAAGAAAGAAAGACAGTAAGAATGAAAAAGAAAAAGACATGAAGAGAGAAAGTACAGAGAAAGAAAAAAGAAACAGAGATGAGGAAGGAGAGAGAGAAGGATCAGTGAGGCCCCGAGCCACTTTGATTATGTAGAGAGCTATGCCAATGCTAAAAACTGACAAAGTAACCAAATTTCTATCGATCAGTAAGGGGCAGATTTTTAACACTCAAGTCAAAATTTGCAAAATCACAAACCGACATTCCTCCTAGTTTCACCAATCTATGCTTTCCTATTGTAAGATGTGAGTCCAGAACTTCACATTCTTTTTCTTTTTCTTTTTTTTTTTTAAAGTTATTTTTACTTGTTTGGCAAATATTTTTAATAGGATACACAATAATTCCATGGTTCATATTTGACCAAACAAAAACCTGGAAATCCCCCCCGCCCCCCCCCCACGGAGTGTTTGTACCTGCTAAAAATAGAACCCTCGCTGATGTTTGTTACTGCCCCATCACGAGATCCGAGAACAGTTGTCAAGGGTCCCATACATTGTTTATGTCTTTTTCTATGTCAGTGGTAGTGAGCAGTTTGGAGTGTTTGTACACCCCCCTCCCCTACTTAAATTGGACGAGAATTTCCAGCTGTTCGCTTGGTCGGAACAAATCTATTGTAAAGTGTAAAGTGATGAGGTACATGAGCACTGTCTTTAGCCATCTCTACTAATTTCTCTTCGCCATACATAAGAGATGTGGAGCCAGCGCAGTGCATGGTGAAAACAAATTTAGGGGTGGGAGGGCCACTGTTGTAGTCTTTGCTTGAAACGTACATCATGAAAAATTCCAAAAGAAATTCATGGCACTGGTGGAAGGAAACGCTTTTTCTTTTTGTAATAATTGACTCTTTATTAATCTTGTTATTATTATTATTTTTATTATTACTTGAACAAGTCTTGCAAATGACAAAGAGAAACACGTATTTTTTTTTCTCCTTTCTTCATACCGCTTGGTCAACGTTCTTTGTGTTTGGGAAAGGGAAGTAAAACGGGTAGTCAAAAACAACAACAACAACAAATCTCCATTAACCCTTTCATGACCAAAATTCTAAGACATTCATATAGCAGGGCTAGAGGGAGCACTGACAGAAGACACCATAGATAAAAAGACACCTAACAGTTCACACGAGGGCCTTTAATGTCAATGACTAGCACTACAGATAGAAATTTCCATGGGTTTCATAGATATATACAAAGTTAGGTAACAACTATAGCTCACAACATTCACAGTGTTAATGGAGACAGAATCAGAAACACACCAATGTTAACTCTCTGTAGCTAAGAGAATACGTAGAGATTATGACTTGCTTCTGTATACACCATCTTGCTGAAACAGGCTCTGTTTGTAAAAACTTGCTTGAAACACTCCCTTGCAGTGGTTTGCAATTTGCAAGAGGTCAAGATAATTATAATGATGCCAACAATATAAAATATTCCACAAACAGTCAACATTATTTAACTGCGATTTTGCGATAATATGCAATTATGGCATAAGAGTGAAAACATAAAACTCCTTTTGGTTTACATTTTTTCTTACTTTATTTGATAGTCATATTTCTTTTGCTATTTGCTATTTCTGTTACATATTGCTGTGCAATCTGTAGCGCTGAGTGCAGAAATTTAATACAAACAATCAAGGGTATATCAATGTCATATCTGCAGTTGTGCCCCCTTGAAATATGATCATGCAAGCAAAGCAATCAAAAACATGAAGTAAAATAATGGAGAACAAAAAACATAACATAACATTACATAACATAACATAAGACAACACAAGACAAGGCGTGATGTAGATTGACGTTATGTACCACAACATACATGACAACATGATATAACATAACATAACCCTAGACAACACAACCCGAAGTAATGTGCTACAACGTGGCGCAATTTAACGTAATGTACCATAACATAATATAATATAACAAAGCATAACATGAGGTGTAATGAAGTAAAATAAAATGAAATAAAAAAAAATCACACTCTTCATATCTATCACAATCAGAGGCTTGATGGCAAACATCAACAACGTGCAATACTCGTATCAACAACACCTTTCAGCAAACTGGCTGTATGCAAAAACTGAAGGGTGCAAAAATGCAGTGCTGGGTTAAATTAACTTGGGGAAATCTGTCAACAGATGAAAATATTGGGGACACTTTCACTATATTTTTTTTTTCTCTCTTCGGGACTCTTACACTATATCTGTTAACTTTGTCGGCTCTGTCTCTCTTTGGCCCAGATAGCAGTTCGGCAGTCCATCCATCCATCCATCCATCCATCCATTCATTCATCCATCCATCCATCCATCCATCCATCCTTCCATCCATCCATCCATCCATCCATCCATCCATCCATCCATCCTATCAACCAGACAGACAGCGAGGCAATCTGACAGACATACTTTCCTGTGATTGTCTTAGATAAATTACCTTATAGGGCTATATAATATAGGGCCTTATAGGGCCTTATATAACTATTATATTCCCCTTGGGGACCCGAAGTATATAAGTAGGTTCTTTGCTCCCACCTACAGGCAGTGAAAACCCTGTTGTGCTGTTAAACCCCAACACAAACAACAACCATGCAAAACCCACATGTTTGAATCGAGATTTTCAGATCTACATGTACCCCCTGCTTTCTAACGGCCCTTGTTCTTATCACTGCTCTTTAGTTCAGGTTGTCATCCCTAGCACTGGAAAAACTATTTTTAACCCAGTCTTTGATGGGAAAAGGGGCCCTGGACGAGGACACTTTGCAAGGTTGTAAATAGGACTCACTTAGCTCACATAGCCCTCGGGGTCTTCGAAACCTCCATCGCCGAGCGCTCACCCTGCATTCTTTCATTTCCCTAACTCTTTCTCTCTCTCTCTCTCTCTCTCCCTCGTCTTTATCTTCTTGCTTGTTTTTCTTCTTTCCCCCCGCCCTCACCCCTCTCCCTTGCCCAGCGTCCTGTCTCTCTCCTAGTCTTCCTCCCCATGTTTCTAGCCTTCTCTTGTTCACTCACTCACTCTCTTTCATTTCTCTTTCTCTTCCATTCTTTCCCCAAGGTCGTTTGGCCCTTATTCTTTTCTCTTTTTGTTCCCCCCTCTCTCTTACTCTCCGTTTCTTTCTCTCTCACACACACATGAACGTGCTTCTTCCTCTCAACCGTATCTCTGTTCCCCCTCTCTCTTTCTGCGTTCCTCTCTCTCATTCCTTGTCTTCGCCTTTTCATCTCTTTCTTGTCTCTCTTTGTTCTTCCTCTCTCTGCTTCCTTCTCTCTCTTTATTCTTCGTCTCTCTTTCTTTCTTGATATTTTTACTCCATATCCCTCTCGCTTTATTCTTCGTCTCCCAGTTTTATTGTTCCCGTCTTTCTTTGTGTGTGTGTGTTTTTTGTTTTTTTTTTGTTTCTTTCTGTCTTGTCTCTTTCTCTCTCTCCTGTAGCGATGGGCACACAGGATTGTTGAGGAGTCATTTAGCACATAATCATGGGAATATCACAGTCTGCGGCCATCGATCAACATTCTAGAGGTAATCTTGTGTTGCAGTTGATAGCACAGGACACACAAAACACTCTCTTCGTCCTTTCAAAACTGTAACCCTTAGTTTTTCACAGTGTATACAGGCAGTTTTTTTTTAGATTTTATGTCTTCATGTACATCTAATTGCGTCTGACCAGGATCTCTTTGCACTCTTGGATTTGAGGCTGAACTAACAAGAATCTCCTTGTCCTGATCTGACAAAGTAAGAGAGCTTCAGATGTCATTAGCATTTTCAGAGTGTATTTTAATATCTTGGCAGGATAAGTGTTAATGTTTTATTATGTACGTTTTGCATCATTTGGATCCATTTTAGCTTGCAGAGGATTTGGAGAATAGATTTTTATTTTTATAAACTACTAGGTGTCGTAAACACTTTCTATAATTAATTAGCATCTTTACTGTTAAAAACTGTGTATCTCTCATATACATATTGCATCAGTGGGATACCTTTAAATATCTGGAGAAAGTTGCTGAATGAGCACAGTAAGCTTCTTCTTTGTCCAAAATCGTCCAGATGTCATGAGCAGATTCAAAATTTATCGTATATTGAAAATAAAAATATTAATGTCTCATGTGTGTGTTTTTTGCTCGCGTAAACTATGGAGAATAACCGCCTGATATCTTTTTAGCTCTGCTAGACAAGGATGTGGAAGAAAAAAAAATATGTGGAAGATACCTCTGCAGTTATAACCAGGGCAGACCATTATGTTCATTAAAAATCTTTTAGTTCATTATTGGAAAGTGGCTCGTCTAAATGATAGTTTTTATATGAACACGCGCCTTTTCGTTCCTTTTAACATAACTGTGAAGTTAACAATTTGCTACCGTTGCCAAATGTATGGTATATGTTGGCAATATTTGTCGGGCATGATTAAACTTCAGGAAGTTTTTGTTGAGGACACCTCTCAATGGTATTTTCATTCTTTGAATGGAGTCTTTTACCTTTTATGCTGTGAGAAGATAGAAATTCTTGAAAGAAAAAAAAAAATCAGGTTTACATAGTACCACGCCTAATCTCGGGCAGCAGCTTTATACGAGAACATTGCGTGCACATGTCTCCTTTTTTTATACTTTTTTTTTTCTCGGTCATTTCTTTCTTTTCTTTAAACGTGGTGAGGCAGCAGACAGGGAGTTATGGGTAGGGATGACGTCAGAGATGACGTCAGACAGTTATTGCACGAAACTGGTATGAGTCATCTTCCCTCGATCTCGCCGAGATTCTTTCTGGCTGGATGGATATGACAAACACTGGCAGATACTGTATTTGGCAATAACCTTTTCACAGTATGGGCCGCAGCACTCTCCATATGCACACAAATACATTCACATGTGCAATATCCATCCATCTTTCCTTCCATCTATCCATCCATCCATCCATCCATCTAGCCATCCTTCCTTCCATCAATCCATCCATCCAATCCTTCCATCTATCCATCCAATCATCCATCCATCCATTATTACATATTTACATACCTACCACATACATACATACATACATACATACATACATACATACATACATACATACATAAAAAAAACATACATAAATACATACAAAAAATATACATACATACATACATACATACATACATACATACATACATACATACATACATACACACATACATACATACATACA
>JBCAUA010562726.1:0-16223 GCA_038406235.1 Peronia verruculata
GTCTATATTTCATGTTTACTACAACAAATTTACAAGCGAACAGAACAGCACCTTCCTATTCCATGGACGGAGAATATTCTCAAAACTGGATATCTTGTTACTTCTTTGCGAATAGATCTATCGATCACATCCTTCTGACATTTGTTGAAGCCAAAGAAGTAGAAATACGACACCTAGAGAGTGGAGAGGATTTACAAAACTACTTGGCCTGTCTGTTACCGAGTCGATATGATTACAGTACTGTCAGTACCATTTCCCGACACCAGACTGACCTGCCAATACCGACTCCACTTTTCTTTCTTTTTCTAAGTAATGACAATATCGCTAACACCAAGACAGAGCTCTGGAAGGGGGTTAAGCAACGTATACTTTTCAATAACACTGTATCTCGACCTAGCTAGGACTGAAGAGAACTTGTGCAGCAACTTCTTTGCGCAGTCATCGGCTGTGACACATCAACCACGCCTCTCCTTCATTCAAGTCAAAAAGAGGACAGAGATCAGATAGTCGGGTACGGCAGAGGGGTATATTATTTTGCACATGTATAGGCCTATAGCCTAAAGTTGTCATAGTAGGACGGTTTCTGTGTCGCACTTCAATATCTGTGATATGGATGGAGGAGCTGGGGAGGGGAGGGGGGGGGAAGGGGGTATTGAGGCGACTAATAGGACTCAAGTAAAATGAATATACATGTATATAAAATTGACGGCAATGGCTTCCAGTCATGCCAAGGAATTTGAGATGTTATTTTACACAAAAACACGTACATTCAACGTAACATTTGTAAACTTCTTTTTTTGTATAAACGTGTGTGGGACTGTGTTTTCAGTAAAAAATATTTTGGGCGAGTAGACACTTCAAACATCCTTAAGATTCGCGAGTACAAGAGAGTTTAGCCTGCCTATACAGATTCTAGGTCGCATTAGTCTAGAGCAAGTCAGTGTTTTTTCAAGCGGTGGACTTAAAAATGAACGTAAACACGAAACAGTGTCGGAAAATCGTCTAATTAGTGTTAAATCATTTAAACATCGCTTCTGTGTTCTTCTAATCCCGAATTATAATTTAAATGAATGAAAAATGTCCTTCATTATGTAACTGCCTGACGAAGATGCTCTAACAGAATTAGTCACAACAAGATTTCAACATGAAGTGGAAGGTATCTCATCTTCCTGTTTCACATTTATCTGTAGATTTCCAACTAGATCTACGTATTCAATCTTTGGCATGCAAGGTAACGTGCTGGTCATTATGCAAAGTCGAGCTTACAATTCGCATACTGGTCGCCACGCCAATAAGTAACATGTTGACAGAAGATAACCTAAAGTTGAACCGTCCACAGTAAAAGCCCAGCAAAACCGAGACAGTATGTTCAATCAAAAGGTTTAACCCTTTCAGTCCCTCGCCCTTGGAATTGCTTCTCCACTTCTGATACCAGTGATCTATAATTGCTGGTTAAAGCATGTAAAATAAAATATTAAAATTATTACCATGAAGTTTCATACCACTGAGTGGAGCCTGAAAGAGTTATAATCCACTTATTTACCACGACGCCCGATGCTCCACTATACATAGGCATGGCTCATAAGGTTAATTCTGTTCTCCTGGACTATGCCAACAAGTCACTTACCTCTTCTTAGTCCTTCGAAAAAAACATACAATAAATATAGACAGAGGCTTCACGGATCCATACCAACAAGAAACTCCACATTTACACAATGAGACCTAAACACACCATCACTCTCGTGTCAAAAGTGCACACCTGTGCATGCACAAACAGCACACAGCCAGGTGCCAATGCTCTATCTGTTCGCCCACAATCCCACTGGATTGGCTCGCCGTCGACCCTTGGAGAACAGGCAAGTTTGATAAGAGGACCAGGCAGAGCTACGACTATGAGACACACTTAGTAAACTAGAACACTCTGTGGCGATTTTGCTAGGGGCGCTAGCGATAGGCTGGGGACAGAAACAAAGGGGGAGTGACATACAGAGGACAACAAGAGTGATTGGAAAAGAGGGAAGAGGAGGGGGGTGTTCTTGATACGTCTGAGGTGCTTATCTCGATGTGTGTGTATGTCCGAGGGGAGGAAGAGGACCTCAGCGACAGTAGACTACAAGGACAGGGTCAATGGAGACAGATATGAGAGATGCAGCGTGAATGAAAGTGAAAGAGAGAGAGAGTGAGAGAGAGAGAGAGAAGAAAGGGGAAGGGGCTGAGAACGAAAAATTAAGTTAAAAAAAAAAAAGATTGATTGAGATGAAGTATTCTCAGTTGCATCCCTCGACCCATCCCCGACTGCCGAGAACGAAAAAATAAAGAAAGAAGGAGATGATATTCTTCAGTCTCGCCCCTCCCCCCTCTCCACCCCCCCCCCCCTTTTTTTTTCTCTCCTGCCCCCATTTGCCCCCCCTAGACCGTTCGTGCAATGCTGACTGCGTAGATTAGCATAGACCATGGCATCACAGGCTGGTCCCCTGCATCTTCACCGCCTTACAGCGCAGCCGGCAGTTCTTTGGTCTCCAAACCTTGTCATTTTTATGTCAATGTGAATTCCTCAGGTTGAACGGCCACTTACGGACCCTCTGCCTCCGCTCAGCTCTATAGTAATACGAGCTACATAGGACTCTGCTATCTCATCACAGTATTACTGCTGTATTCGGGCCACTCCTCTGCTGTATCTGTCTTTTTCTCCCTCTCTCATACACACACACACACACTCATACACACAAACACAGGCACAAACATTCTAGTTGTTCAGCTTGTTGGCCTAACAAGGGAGGTTGAAGGGCCGGGACGAAAAAGAGGAGGGAGAGAAAAATAATGAGAGATAAAACAAAAGAAAGAGAGGAGCAACAAATTACAGAATGACTGAGACTGAGAGAATGAATAATACTAAAAGAGAGAGAGAGAGATGAAAAGAGAAATGAGGGAGCAAAGAAAAAAAAAAGCACAGAAAATGAATGAGTGAGAGACACAGAAAGGGAAAGAGCAAATATATGTAAACAGCGAGAGAGAAAAAGAGGGATAGCAAGTTCCAGGAGAGAAAGAGAAGAGGGGGGGGAGAGAGAGAGAGAGAGAGAGAGAGAGAGAGAGAGAGAGAAAGCAAGAAATTGATAGATCTACTTCGGTTGAGGCAAAACTCCACAGAGGTAATGGGCAAACGTGTTTGAGTTTGGTTTTGTTTGTCCCTTTCATGTTGCCAGACAAACAAGAGATGACATGATACGACAAGGGAAGGAACAGAGGAGGAAAATTCAGTGTCCTTCTCTCTAAGGTCATCCCCAATAGGGAATAGAGAAATGTTGCTGTTGTTGCTGTATTTTCCCCGAATCGGAAACTGAATGAAAAAAAACAAAAAACATTTCAATCCAGCTTTTTTTTTTTATTAATGTCTGTCTGTCTGTCTGTCTGTCCGTCCGTCTGTCTGTCTGTCTGTCGGTCTGTCTGTCTGTCAACTTATCTTTGTATCCAGGTTATTTATTGCGTTATTTCTTTGAACTTTCCCAAAAATACTAATAATGACCTGAGCGTTTGTGGTATGATTTTAAAGGCTAATGTGCCGTGTGTGATTGTGGGAGCAATCTACCTCAGGTTGGTAACCGCTGGACGCAACTTTGAGTTGTGATAACAAGCATGGTGCAAACTGTGCATTACACAGCCTATCTGAAACAGAAAAATGTCCTCTTTACCAAGAACTAACGGCTCTCTTCCTTGTCTCGGCAAACAGCAAACGAGTGCAGCGATAAGATAAAACAGGAACTTGCCTAGATTTTGAAGGCTTACGAAACAAAAAAGACTGGAGCAAACACTACAAAGCACACGAGGTACGGAGGGGACCTAAAGGTAGACAGCGAGAGAGAGGCTGAAGGGGAGAAAAAAAAAAACAGGAAAAATGAGACAGGGGTGAGAGAAAGAATGAGACACAATGAGAGAAATGAGACACCGAGATACACAGAAAGACACAGAAAGAAACAGAAACAAAATGTCGACTCGTTTTCCAAAACTAACTCCAAAAAGGAAATTCATGCTCGGCTATATCTTCATACAGCAAGAAAAATCCTGATAGAAGAACGTCTTGGATAAACTGACAAAGTGACGCCGACGACGGAGATTCAAGAGGAGTATTTGATAATCTACTTCAAAAAAGAACGCTTCGGGCAGAGAAGGGGGGGGGGGGGGAGGCTTCTGAGACAGACAGAGAGTGGATGGGGCACTGGGGAAGAAGAAGAGATCTACTATTCTATATGTACAATGTTAGCACATTGGCCATCTTACCCACAAATCTGTCCACAGATGGCTGAAAGGTCAAATGAACCATAACCCTAACTGGTCATCCACCTCCACACAGCGATTTAACAAACCTATTTCATTCATCTTCAGATAAAGGTCTCACAACCTGGACATCCTCTCACGACCAGGACATCCTCCCATGCCCAGCATTGTGTCAGCTTGTTATAACTATAAGGGCCAAATCTCCACTTTTGGGGTGTCCAAGTGCTGGTTCTGTCGCTGTTGACACACAGAGCCCACGCGTATATGACCAGAATTCCATACAGAAGGTCGTGTGAATAGGCCTATAAATCAGATGGCGCAAGGGTCTCCCGCTTTCCGGGAATACAGCTGGATTTTCGTCTTTTCTACCCCCCCCCCCCTTCCCACAACCCCCTTTCCTCTCCCCAGCTAGCTGTTTCGATCATTTCCTGATCCTGCATTTTTATGTCATTCTGATGACCAAACCATCTGATGTAAACAAAATATAAATGACGATGAATGTGTTGATAACATAAACTGAAGATACAGTGTAAGTTACTGTAAGTAAGACTGTGGTGGTGACATTGGTGATGTTGGCGTTCAATGTATAAAAGTGGCTACACCTATGCGATTTAATCTGGTTTTGTTCAATATTCATGTTTGATGTACGATTTGAGTTACTTATTTACAGACCTTGCACCCGGATCTGGCAGCGAAAGTTTGTTTGATAATACCAACATGGGCTGATGTAATGAAACAAAATTTCAAACACAAAAATTCGATAACCGTCGGCCAGAACTGAAGCGGAGCTAAGAGCGGACCGACAAGAGGGTACACACATGGCACTCAGAGAAGTATCTATGAAAGAAGTGGATTCACAGGCATCATAAGTGTCCACCTATAGCTGGCGGATCCATAGAGAGAACACTTTATTGGGAATTAGATGCATAGACACCACTACATGCAACAAACGCCAAGCTCTTTCAAAATATTTCACTTGATTGTAAAGTGGATTCGTAGAACCTTTTCGAATCATGTTAAGCTTTCACACACAAACCTCGAGTACTTATAGTTTCCTTTGATGATGATGATGATGTTGAAGATGAGGATAAGAAGTTCAAAAATCTGAATCTAGATGGATTAGAAATGTATTCGAAAGTGCGATAACTATATTACCTAAAGTGTATGTATTTCGTTCTTATGCATCAGTCTTTTCCTTAGAATTCAAAATAATTATTACAAATGATGATTATGACAACGTTGCTGAGGTCGTTAGGGTTACAAAGATGTTCTATGTTCTGAGGAGAAGAAAATCACTGGGGCCCGTGAAGATCACACACACTGGACAAACTCTATTGCACAGCTGGAATGATCCTTCTTCACACTCCTGACCTTGTCCCCTTGTACACATCACACCTGCACAGCTGTACGCTATCCATCTCCACAACATGGCCATCTGCTGAAACCATAAACATTTGATCTAGATCTATCACTGCACAAGTATTTACTTATCATGACGGAATGATCGCGCGCCAGTGACAAATATTGTCTAAGTAAACCGGTTTTGTTTTGTTGTTGTTGCTGTTGTTGTTTTTTCCCCCAATTGATTAGAGAAATATTTTCCTGAAATAGTTCTAAATGACTACATGTTTCAAACACTAAAAGAGTTCTATGGGTGAACTTCCCGTAGTGACTAAATAGTTTTGGATACTGCATTCTCCATATAGTTTTTGTGTTGTCTATTTGTGTTTGCTTGTTTGTTTGTTTGTGATCCATCTCGTGCCTGAAAAATAATAAATAATAATGATAATAACATGAATATGATTCACTTGTTGTTGACAGCGAAGGATTTAACAAAAGCCCCCGGCCTCCGTTGCCTATCATCTCTTTCCCTCATTCCACCTCATTCATCACTGTTCATTATTCGCCATCAACCTTTACAATGTTGAGCTAGGGGGGGAAAAAAAGTTTATTATGAAAACAACCATAAATCTTGATGTTCCCAACTTTCTAAGGGTGTAAATTGCCCCATAATACGTCGTGTTATGACCTTGTATGCGAGAAAATTAGAAATTGCATGTGTGTATTACAATGTGTGTGAAAGGATATGTGGATGTATGTGTGGGCCTGTCTTCTTTCCTTTCTCTATTTAGACTCGGCATTCATCATGGCAGATGAGCTCTTGAGGGCGGAGAAATTTGACATGAGTCATGCATTACCTCCTTCCCTCCCCTGGATACAAGATCCCCCCCTCCCTTATGGCCGGCTGCTCAATATTTACGAGGGGGCTGGCATTGCAAGAAAGATGCACACCCGCCCCCCCCCCCTAAAAAAAACAGAACATGGAGGAATGCACGACTGCATGCTACGGGCCGATAAACATGTTTGACATTGTGAGGAAGCCGGTGTGATTAGGTCTCTATCAGCGACGATATTCGAACTCGGGAGACTATAATTGTTTGAATGTTTATTTATTTGATTTTGTGTTTGACCGCAATTCTGGACATGCAACATTGGCCAGGCCTCTTTCACTTTGCAGACGTCGGTCTATCCGTCTGCGTTAAACTATCCCCAAAGAGGCAAAATGTTGGTGAATTATGCTTTACAGAGTAGGCAAACTCTATTATGTCCCTAGACATTCCGTTTCAAAGGCTCTCTGTGTCTGTCACGTCTGGACTATGCTGTGCTTAAACTTGGCAGCAACAGTCGATACTAAACTGCTAAAGTAAACCATTTCGTTCAGATATTCTCAAAACACTGCACTGAACCGTTCCAACAGAATCTGAACTAGTTGTTGGTTTCTTTGATTGTATAATGGTATAATGAATAAATCCTACTGTGAGAGACGACTTTCTTATAAAAGTAAAAACGGTGCTTTCTCGTGATACAGCACATCATGTGGACGTTTGTTCCATGTAAGAACTAGTCGTGAGGGTCACAAAAATTCATTTCTGTCGTGAGCAAGACGCTTATCAAGCTGAGATAATATTTCTTGGCTATGCCATGTTCTAATGCTGTGAGAGATGTTGTTGTAAGTGTGAATGAATCTTACAAACAATCTGTGTCTCATCAAGCCTTGAGAGGCCAAACAAAATTTATCTTATCTTACTTTTATCTTACCTGACCATATATTATTATGCGTTCATTTGTCTATAACTCGTCTGAAATGTATGTGTTTCTTGGCCCCATACAGAAAGAACTGCAGTAAAGGCAGGTTTTGACAAAACATAACTGCTCTGAACAAATGCCCATATGTTTTCTCAACATAATCGCCTATCTGAATTTCCTTGAAACATTTCCCCATTTCCATACTACAACATCACATCAAACTGCGAGAGAAAGATATACTTCAGAGCAGCATGTATAGTTGCCTGAACATCACAACTGTCCAGAAAGTCTGGAAAAAAAAAAAAAAGACAGACATGGATCTAAGAATATTAACCTTCCTAACATAAAGACAGAAGAACCTCTCACATGCTTGAAAGCTTTCGTGGTCGCGTTGAAGAGAGCACACCGCGCTCAAATACATGCTGGAAGAAAATAATTAGAAAAAGCATAAACTAACAGAAAATAACGTTTACTTTTCTTGCTGTCAAGATTTGTACAGGTTCACCCTGCTATCGCTTGATCTATTCTCTACTGAATATTTGGGAGTTTTGAAAGCCGATTTCTGTTTGTTTTTGTACATCAGATCTCGTTGGTCCTAGAGACGCAAACGTACATTCACACAAACACACGCACACATACATAGACCCATACATACGCGAAATACATACAATATATATGCATACGTGTATATAATTATTGTATACACACAACAATAAGCAATTCAAATAATACCAAAACATGTCTCCAATTATCAGCTTGATGTTACATGCTGGAGGTTTGGAAAAACACAATGAAAAAGACGTAGATCCAAATTTTAAAAAAAAAAAACAGTGAAAACAAATGTTTAAAAAAATGAAAAATTAAAACTATAAAACATCATGAGTTTTTGTTTTCTCGCACAAGCAATCGGCAAAACGCGGACTAGGACATTACCCATGGGCATGTGGAGTGTTACGGCCAATAGACACCAGGAAAGCAACAGATTGCAGGGCTAAAGGAAAACACGCGCTTTGGGAACAGGCACACTTGGGCTCAGGTCAATGTGCAAAGGGCTCCAAATGCCGTGCTGTGCAGCAACATGTGAAATATTACTCTGATATCATCGATCCGATTTAAGGTCGAGAAAAAAGGGGAAGAAACAAGAGAGAAAATGAGAGACAGACGGCATGAGAAAGACGGGAAAGGAGGGTAAGCAAGAGGCTAGAGGAGAGGAGATTGACAGACAGAAGGACAGATAGAAAGACAGACGGTCAGGCGGACAGACAGACCGGCTGAACGACTGGGTGGAGACGCCACAGACAAGCATATAGCAAAGAAACAATCAGTGACCGCTAGAGACAAAAAAGAGAGAAAGAAAGTACGAGTGAAAGAAAAGAAAGAAAGAAAGAAAGAAAGAAAGAAAGAAAGAAAGAAAGAAAGAAAGAAAGAAAGAAAGAAAGAAAACGAGTTTTATTCTCCCCTTCTGCATTCACTGCCTTCTCAAAACATGTACGAAGTTTCTCAGGCCTGACATGGAGAACACACTTTCTGTTTTTGGACACCCAAGGTGGAAAACCTCACCCTGTAACAGTGGTTCCTCACCTGGTTCAATCGAACCCCAGGGATTCGGTAACCTAGTCTCGGGGTAGGGGTGCAGTTCCGTTCACCCGACTCATATGATTCATGGCGCAATTTTCCAATTCACTAAAGATTCGGTGAATGCACGTGTGGAACTTGGCGGAGTAATCACGGTCTCCAACAAAATTAAGAACCATTGCCCAAGGGGTACGAAGATCAAGGGCTTCCTGACATTTTCCTTTGCACTGACTGAACAAGCAGAATAAGGAGGGAAAAAATTACTTTTCAGATCTTCGCGTGAAACATACACTGTGTCAAATGAAATTAACAAAAAAAAATAAATCATGGGATAAGGAAGATGTTATCATAATAATTTTATCAAAACTGTTTGTGATAATCTTCTAATTGTTTGACAAGAAGACAGGTAATTTCTATTTCTTCTTTCTTCAACAGCTTTGTCTGACAAAGGCAAGACAGGACAGGTAAAAAAAAAAATCCCATTATTACCTTGCAAGCAGCATACGCACACTGCAGACGGTGCACATAAATGATTATATCACATTAAAGCGCAAAGGTTTCCTTTAAGGCGAATATATATCAAACATGAGTGATAATTTTTTCCGCATATAAGTGTAAATGTGTCTTATATTATATATTGTATCTCATTAATGTGAATGGAATGAAGACAAATAACGTTTATCACATCCATATAATATAATATTCATATCTTTTCTTATCTAATCTCAACTAATATCACGCAAATCTTGATACTCAATCTGGCAGTTTTCAGGGGGGGGGGGAGGGAAGAGGGGATGGGCAGGGAGTAATCATTGTCTTGTTTATGAGGAAGTCAATTTTACTATCACGTTTTTATTTATCTTGACACAGTGACCGCCTAGCCTGAAAACTTCTATTCCACGCGATGTTTCACCAATGCCATAAAAACTGTCTAGAGCGTGTAAACCCACCCTCCTGTACTCAAACACACACACACCTACAAAAACATAAGCATGCACGCACACACACACACACACACACACATTAACACAAGCATGCACGCACGCACACACACAGACACACATACACACACACACACACATACACACCTTTCCGTCCCTTACCTCTGACAAATGGCCCAATAAATCATAGCACAGAATGTGCTGAGCAAGCTGGCGAGAAGAGAACAGGGGTCTCCTTCGTCTTCTTTCTCTCCTACAGGTTATGTGTGTCTAACTGATTGTCCGTCTATCCCTCTGTCTCTGTGTGCCTGCCTGTATGTTGCCTGCCTGTACCTATGGCAGCCACACATGTTTTTGATGACGATCTACACAAACAGTGTCTTCCCCCCATGCCCCCTCTTCTCCTCCCTTAAACTCTTCCCAGGGATCTTAGGCATGAGACAATAAGGAGAAAGAGCGAGAGAGAGAGAGAGAAAAGTAAAAAGAATGGCAGAGCAAGAAAAAGAGAGCAAAAGAGAGAGAGAAGGGGAGAAAGAGGGGAAAGAGCGAGAAGAGAAAGAGAGAAAAAGTGAGAAAGAAAAGAGAGAGAAAAGAAAGAGGGAGAGAGAAAAGAAAGAGGGTAAAAAAGATGGCTGAAGGAAAGATTGAGGCTTAAGAATGATGTGCACAAAGGGGTGCAAGTGAAGGGGGGAAGGGGAAGGGGGCTGAAATAGGACCTGATCAATTAAAAAAAAAAGAAACAATGTCCCCAGTGAAAAGGAGAGGGGGAGACACTGCCTTAAGAGAAAGAGTAAGAGGAGGAGAGGGATATAAGGGAGGCGGGAGAGAGAGAGAGAGAGAGAGACAGAGAGACTGGGACAGAGAGAGTCCAGAGACGAAAAACATCTAGACAAAAAAACAGAAACAAAACAAAATCTCCTGGCATGGGCTCGCTAAACAATACTGATAGAAATATAAAATAGCCCTAAAAGAAGAAGATGATGAAAAAAAAAAAAAAAGAATAAGGACAAGAGGAACCAGAACTAAACGAACAAGAAGAAGAACAAGAAAAACAAGAAGAACAGAAAGTATGTAAACTGAAACAAAAGCAGATGAAAAACAAACGTAGCAATCATCGATGAAAACAGCACAAAGAGTCAAGACACTCTCCCATAACCAGTCTGTCCTGAATCAAAACAATACTGTGCGCGCCATAATGAGATTATCATTATATATGGGCCCCACACAAACTGGTAACCTTTCATGACCAAACGACCTGAACAATAACATGACAAATTAATCCTGTTGCTGCCACGCCCTACCAAAACCTAGTGGTGAGGGTAACAATCCAATCCACGGAAAAGTGACGTCACTAAACCATCTAAGTCGCCAATACACACGCTTGATTCTTTGCGGATGTTCAAACGATGTGAAATCAACATTTGTATTCGTAGAACAGTAAGAGGTGGGAGGGTGCGAACGATAAGGAGGAGATACAGCATGAAGAAGAAAAAGAAGTGGAGGAGGAAAAAAGAAGATGAAGACAGGAAGGAGAAGAAAAAGAAGAAGAAGAAGAAGAATGGGAAACGGAATAAAAAAAAGGAAGAAAAGGAGGAGAAGGGAAAGCAGAAGAAGAGGAGGTAGATGAAGAAGGAAAAGAGGGAAAAGAAGGAGGAGAGGAGAGAGAAAAGGAAGAGGAACAACTGAACATGACATCGATATACATGTACCTTCACTGTACGTCTCTGTGGCTGAAAATTTGCCCCGAATAACATTACGATTTAGAATGATCTTGAGTCAAAATCTTTGTGCACTGTCTTAACTTGTCGTAATAGTATTTTTTTTTTAAATTAATGGATGAATTATTATTTTTATTTTTTTTTTTAATAAACACAATAAATTTAAAAATAACAGAAAGAAAGAGGAAAGAAAAGTAGTGAAGGGAGGGGGGGGAGGCAGATACGAACGAACAAGGGAGAAGAGAGAGAGAGAGAGAGAGAGAGTGGAGGACAGAAAACCGAATATCTGGTGATATTAGGACTCAGTGCTGTCAGTGACGATGGCAGTTTATCAGGTAACACCTTCCAGTCTCACTCACTGTCATCTCGCCAACATTAGAGTGCACGTCTCGACTGCCTTTGCTTGCAGGTCACGCCATCACAAATACGACAACAACCCAAATACACTTTAGATGATACGTGACTGGTTTTTAGTTACAGAGAGAGTAAAAGTTTCCACCTTTGTCTCCGAATTAAATGAGAATATCATTATGAAAATAAAAGTTGCAAACTTGAGCTACATAAATTTTGTATAGGCATCTAAATAAGACTGAGGATGGGCAAGCTAACACATGTAAAATGAAGATACGATATTCATGCGGAACAGACCCAGATATCCTATATCGTCATTAAAGTACATTTATTGGGGGAGGATGGTGAGAAAAGAACAATGGGTGAAAAGAGTGAGAGAGAAGAAAACTGGCCGTGTACATGATAGACCAGGAGAAAGAGAGACAGAGAGAGAGACAGATGAAAGATAGGGAAGAAAGAGGCAGTTAAGAGGTGGGTGGTGAATAGGAGAACAAAGAAATAAAGTAAAGAGAGAAACAGGGCAACAGTCAGAGAAAGAAAAAAAGTTGAGGGAAGGAAGAGGGGGCGGGGGGGGGAGAGGGGAGGAGGGACGAGACAGAAAGACAGTGACCACAATGCTAATGTCCATTCTCCCCGTTCCCAGCAGCAAATATTTGAAGTACTCCCACTGCAGGGGCCTTTCCGATCCTGTGGGTTACTTCCTCTGACAGATACACGGAAAGCGTTCCTATCGTACTTTCCCCAACATGGAACTGGGCCACGTCGAATACTGAATGTCCTTTTCTCCCCTTACTCAGGACCAAGTCCTAACTCATACTATCTCCCAAAAACTGTTTATCGTTTTCTCAAAACGTTTTGCAATATCCAATCTATTCTTCGCTTGAGCCAACAGGTAGCGGCGATGTTTGAACTGCAGATCGACAAAACTTTCAAGAGTTTAAGTATGACTGTTGAGGAGAAAAACTTCATCACCCATGAAAAAATGTACAAAACACAACAGGTTAATTTGAAGTTACCTCTATCGTTCTTCCTGTATGAGTAAAAAGTTAATTGTGATGCAAAGAAATTAAACAGCAAATGTCTTTTTTCTACAAGCATAATTTGTGCTTGAGGGACACCGGACAGTCTCAGCTTATCACTGTGCTTGCCAAATGACACGGAGCTGCTATTATTATGCGAGATACAAGTCGGCTATGTGGTTTGGCGTCCGTTTCATGGTGAAACTCACGCCGTTACGTTGTGTGTGTCGATTCACGGGTCCTCAAAATTGGACGATAAGAGGACACAGAGATCGAACACCTGCATTTTTTCCAGTGACTCAATGGTTCCCTGGCTTTCTCTGGACAGGGAAGTCCGGCGTCTAGCCTTTTCTGATAAAGGCGAATATATTTCGGGGTCCCATGTGTACGTTGCGCATAATAAAGAACCCTTGAAAGTTAAAAATCGATGAAAGGTCAGCGGAGTGACACTGTCCTTGTACGGGAAAAATTCCATAATTACACGTTTCTATCCCTAAAAATTCTTAATCCCCCCCCCCTTCCCCCCAAGGCTTCTTAAAGCTGAGATAACCCTACTTTTCTTTAGACTGAAGGGCTTAAGAAAAACAAAAAGTCATTTTGATTCGATAGACTTGCTTGTCTACAGTGTCCAGGTATGTATTTAAGCCGGTGGTTTGTTTGTTTCATGTTTGATTGTTTGTTTGTCTCAAACAACTCTATTGTAATCGTGTTGACTGGACAGAATATATAAAGTCCTGACCTGGGGGTGCCTGGGGCGGATCTCTCACATTTGGGGCACCGGGGTCTGAACACTAAACAATCATAAGAAAATGTCCGTCCAAAAAAAATAGCCCTCGGGTTCAGTCTTCAGCAATTTTCCTTGCAGAAATACCGCCAAGTACAGCAGAACACTTCAGAAACATAGTATCGTCCAGCCGAAACTTAACTACACATTCGGAGGTGCAAACAAGCGTACCAGCGCTAAAACAGAAATGCAGCCAATTAAGTGAACCAACAGGTCAGCCAGTTCGCTTTTGTGTCCACTTGCTATTGGTGTTGCCATAGCAACCGCCCTTTGTTGTTAAGGTGGTGCCTGAAGATATTTTCAATTGTTAAATCTTACTGGTGCAGCATCAAAAACCTCTAAGCTGCACAAATTTCAGCCAGATCTTTAACTGAAAAATCCTGCAAATCCCAGCAAGACATAGGTCAGGTGAGAAGAGCTGAGAGATTAAATTGTCACCAACACATTTATCTTATGTCACAAAACTCGCAGCCCGAGTGGTAACGCACTAAAAGAGCCTTTCATTTCACACATTCGGAATGACCCTATTCCAACACCACATACAGTTGTATTATACAAGAAGGCTCACATGCATTAAGCACCTTTGTAGGAGTCCTTCTAGACAGTTTAACGAGATTTATTCTGTCGAACTTCGATCACTCTGAACTCCAGCACACAGCAGAATAGAAACAATGGCTGCACTTAAAACACGACAATCTATTCCGACCAATATTTACAATGACAAATCATATAACTTGTGCTAGATGGTACACTGGGGTACATAGTTACGGTATTGGTAAAGGCCAAAGATATCTTTACCCTTTCTGTGTGTGAGGGAGGGGAGGGTGTGCGTGAGTATGTGAGGGAGGGGAGGGTGTGCGTGAGTATGTGTGTGTGTATGTTTATGTCACGTTTTCCTATCAACATTATACAGTTTAGAATATGATATCCACTGTATGCCCTGCATTATAAAAAAATCCCATCACACACCGATAGCTTCGGTCTAAAAACATTGCAAACAGCAGATGAGATACCCGACCTATCAAGTGTTTCATCCTGAAGTAACTGCAGAATATAGACTACTTCAACTGTTTGCAAAGACGAGAAAAGCCATAGTAGCAGTCGTAAAATACCGAGCATTAATGTGATTTCATACCAGGTGCATCCACACGAATTGGTAAAACACTCGTACAGATAAAGTGAAGGTAAGCTATCAGCTTATCTGTGGTCAACACATCCATCCTACCCGTTCATCTTTGATACTATTGATAGCATAATAATTATCCTGAGTATTTGAAAATGAAACTATTCTGCTACACAGAAAGATAGATGGGTTGGGGGGGGGGGGGTAGGCAGAAAGAAACTGGACGTTTGAACAAGAAGAGAGCAGTGAACCTTAGAAAAAAAAAGGTGGCGGAGGAGTGAAAGAAGTGCGAAAGGTATGCTAACAACTTAGCAGGAAGGTGCTAACAGACAGAGCTGGCAGAAAGAGAAGGGAGAATAATACGAGCCTCAGAAAAGAAAACGGTAGTGAATGTAGGAATTGAACATACATGTATAACGTAGAGCTAGAGTGAGGGTGGAAACTGGGGGCACAAGGTAAAAGATGCAGCGGCCAGAGAGGCGGGTGGCGAATGGAGTCTCGTACACTTTGCTCAGTTCTTTCGGGGGTAGATGCCCTAATCCATGAAATTTCAGGGACTCTTATCACGTCTAGAAAGAAGGACGCATGCCAATTCTGAAGTTAAACACCCGATTAATAGGCCGCATTCATAATAATCAAATGTTAAGATTAGGTACATATTGTGCAGCAAGAACTGCTTCCAGGGAATTCGACACTCAAAACTTTAAACAGACGAACGTTCTCTTTTGTAGCAGTGCACACGTTTCAACTTTATCACTCTGAATCGAACATGAATGATAGTAAGCACTGACAGAAAAAGCAAACTATGTTTTCGAGTCTGAAGACTGATTTTTCTTCTTTTTCTTTTGCAAGGCCTGTGTGGGCATTTAACAGTTTAAGAGATGAAGACAACGATAGTACATATATAGATCGATTACGTATAGGTGGATGTATATAGATCGATTACGTATAGGTGGATGTATATGGATCCGATGGATGGACGGACGTTTGGGTGGGTGAATGGATGGAAGGATCGACCGATCAATCAATAGATGGACTGACCAATGGATGAACGAACGGATATACGGACAGACGGATGAATGAAAAGAACGACAGAAAGAGAAAGAAAGAGTGAGAAATGGGGATAGCTTGCTCCCACGCCTGTTTATCACTTTATGACCAGCTTTGAGGCAAGGCCGGCACAAACCAGCAAGGCAGGTCTTTTGAGGTCCACTGGAGATGCAGTCAAGCGTGCCTGTGTCTGAGTGTTGTAGGTAAGATTATCACTGAAGTACTGCCCACCAAAGTGGAATGCATGAGAACAGAAATAAAGGGCTGTAACAATGAAGGAGGAGGCGGGGAGGGGAAGGGGGG
>JBCAUA010562837.1:0-16478 GCA_038406235.1 Peronia verruculata
AACCTCCTGTAGTGGTGGTTATCTCAGCTGTCCACAACCGTGGTCAAAAAACAACATAACACTATTGTGTTATGTGTGTACATCAGTGATCAGTTATCTCATCAATGATGTATAGGACAAGCATTGCAAAGAAGGAAAAAAAAATCACTTCCTCTGTTGTAATTTGAAACAGTTGATGGAAAAAATTATGAAAAAAAAATATCACGATAAGAAAAAAACATTTTCATGACAAGGTGAATTTTTCAGAATTTTTTTTTATTTTTTCTAGTTTTTGTTTTACGTAACCAGAAAAAAGTGATTTTTTCCTTCTGTACAATGCTTATGTTATACCTTTTGTACTGGGCAAAGGGAAGTAATTTGGCTGATGGCCAAAATGACTCATTATTGTGACGACTTGTTTATAAGGGAATTGAAAATCAAAAGCTACTAAGTATCGTTTCACTAGATTTGAAAAAAGCTCACCTTTTTTTTTTTTTTTTAATCAAAGACTTTCACAACGTGACATTATAAGTTTTTATGTGGCTGAAAAAGCAACATCGTATTGTTTGATTTTTACCAAATCCTCACGATAACTACCTTTTATTCCCGTAAACTACGTTGGCACATTATCTCTCTTTCTGTCATATTGTTACTTAGCAAGTTGTAATTAGTATGATACTTTTGAAAGTCAAAGCAGCGTCAGTTATACGTGAGTTAATATTATTGTAGGTGAAGTCTGGATGAGCAGTAAAGCTTTTGCCTTCGCCGCAGTCAAACAGCCTGTGTGGCACAAAAACCGTTGTGAAAATGGTTCGTTTGGGAGTATAGCTGTTTACTATATTGAAAGGAATGCCTTGACCTCATAAATGAAGGGAATAGTAGGCATATTGAGATCTGTCCATCCTAGTCTTTGTCTTTTTCTTCTTGTTTGTTGCTGTCGTAGCGTATAGCTAATTTTAGCGGCACTTCAATTGTGTCTGTGTGGATGTTCTACTAATGAGTGTGTTTAGTTTCACTCACTGCTTTTGTCATTGTTCTCATTGTTGTTTGTTGTTGTTGTTGTTGTTGCTGCTGCTGCTGCTGCCGCTGCTGCTGCTGCTGCTGCTGTTATTATAGTTATATTATTACACTTATGCACCACTTATCCTGCTGTCTTATTGTTGTTTCCGAACGTCCAGGATTTTCAGACGTGGATCAGACGTCTTTCTTCAGCCAGAAGTGGGGTATAGATCATGATCAGACTTACTGAGAATGTCAAGTTTCACCTAACAACACTGGACATGGTTACCATTTCATGTAACATCTCTCACGCTCTTGTCAGTAGGAGACAGCCTTGTGTACATAGCTACTGGAAGATCGATTGGATGTTCCAGTAGCCTACGGCACATAAACAAACATACAAAAAATTCTAATTGATGAGGATGGAAAGACAAAATAAAATTACCCATAGATAATATTCTGGTGATTGTGTGTGATTTGGAGAGACGGAACGGAACGTATTTAAAACTGCGAGAAAATGTCTCCAGCTTTAAGAATTAAAGCAGGGTTTATACAGAACTCAAGCTTAGGAGCTATTTTTTGTTTACGTCCACCTATAAAACTATAGGTTAAGAATTACTCTGTGAATTTAGATTTAAGAATTAAAACGGGCATTCAATGATACACTTGGGAAAAGCAAGATTAAGGCCAAGAGTCTGAACTGTTCTACCACATATGGAGCGCTAGCGTGGCCTTTAAAGCCAGCCCGATGAGGTGAAGAAGAGCAATAAATTACTAATTCATGAAATGAATAGTGATATCGCGACACGATGAACACAGTGGAGATTTATAGTGGTACTTGGAGTGTATCCTGAAGGGTGTAACAAGTGATAGTGATGTTTGGAGAAATTGTCCCTTAACAAATGCTGGTTTGATGTTAAGATAAGATTTGCCTCTTTTGTTTTTCATCACAGCCAGATAGACCGTAATTAGTGTGATGGACATTTCTTAAATTAGGTGGTTTGCTTTCCAGTGTCAGGAGATTGATGTAGACACTTTATCAAGTCTTAGACTACATCCGTCGTCTCAAAATAGCTCAACCTATCTTGAAGTCAGGTGGATCAGCGCGCTTGATCTTGACTAGTCATTATTTTATACGTCTTTGTTGCTTAGAAAATACTGCTGAGGCAAACCACGACACCTTTTTTATCGCATTGATGGGACCGGCAATTAGGTATTTTAAGCAAAATCATATGACCCAGGGACATCGCTTTGTTTACTTGCTCTGCGCATGGCAGACAAATCTGCCCGAATGATGAGCTCTCAGACCTGTCACATCATATAAACAAAGCCACATGTGAGCGATGTTCCCTAGGTCATATGATTTTGCGTAAACTACCTCATTCTTCATACATTCACAAACTAGAGTTGTATCAGAGAACGGCTTCAGTCGATCATTAACTAAAAAATTCCGCCCACAAACCAAATCCAATAGGCTGGCTTCATGACGTCACCCGCATGGTATATGTAATATAAGAACTCTCCACAACCCAAAGTAACGCACAGAATAAGCAAGAAAGAGTAGCTCATAACCGATGACAACTGAGCCACGGGGAAAATTCAGTGAGTAAAAAGAGTGATCTTCCACTGTGTAGTTGCGGGTACTTGACATTGCTTTAGGTCGAGAGAACCACCAACAAGAGGGTGAAAGGCGTAACACAAACGTTTGCATTTGGTTAATATTGTCCGTTTTGTTTCAGGAACGGTCCAGGACCTTGCACTCGTACTGATTATCTGATGTTAACTTTCACCACTTCGCAGTATCAGTCCTCATTCGACCCCAAAATAATACACTATTCTGTCTATTGACTACTTTTTAACTTTCACCCGTTGGTAGTGTCAGTCCTCCTCCTGCTCCTGTGTCATGTTCATCTTTCCGTTGTCTGATGTCAGCCGTCACCAGCTTGGCAATGTCAGCTCACAATGTACTAACTTTCTTCCGTTCCTTCTTCTCCACAGAACTCGACCCCCACGCCTTCAGCGGATCCAACACAAAAGCCCACAACTCCGCCCAAAATCACTGTGGTCACATTGTTGGTGAGTACATTGAGGTCATAATGTCAGTGGTAAAGATGATCCAGTACAGAGAAGTGAAGGTGTCGACTAGGCCAGTTTTGAAATGTTTTGGTTCTTCGCGCTTTGCTTACCGAGAATTTTAATCAGAGGTAAACGAGTTTCCTAGGACTTTGCCAAAGACTTCTGAAACTTTTCGGAAGCGGTGTATGAAAACACTTCGTGACTGGTTATAAATTCTGTGCTACATTGATTTACACTATGTATCTTTCACACTCTCAAGTCTAATTTTTTAAAAAGTTTTTCGTTTTATTTGTTTAATTGTGTGTTTGTTTGTTTGTTTTTATTCAACATCTCATCTTCATTCGAAAAACAATAGGAGCCACACAATGCCATACGATTTATTGGCCATTGTATACTTGAATGTCATATTGGTAGTGCTGATCACTACGACCCACCATCTGTGACCTTGACAGACAGACCTGGATCTGGATCTAGAGTTCGGTCCCTTTCGACTTGCCCCGAGGGCGCTGTGCCATATCGGGGTACCCAGACAGACACGTCATTGATATTGTATTTATAATGTTGTAACAGAAAACGCAAGGTATCAACAGGACCGAGTGACATTACAAAAAGGGGGACAGGGAGGAGGGAGGGGGGGGGATGAAATCCACCTGGCGACTAAATGGAAATTCTGTGCTACACTGATTTACAATGTGTATCCGTCACACGAAAATGTAGGTACTTTTTAAACATATTTTTTCTCAGCTCATCACTATCCTGGAAAAAAAAATGGAAATACATGTCATGCAATGTGGGGGAACAGCTCATGTTCATTCTGAAAAAAAAAAAAATCGGAGTCAGACAGGTCATGTAGTCTTTCTATTTTGATATCTCATCTTCTTCAAAAGAGGAATTATGGGGTCCTGAATGTCATACTGACCTATCAATATTCATCTGTTCCCAGGACCCGCCCTTTGTGAGCTTAACCGCTCGTGGTAACCGATACACGGGCTTGATCGTGGACATTCTGAACGAGATCATCACAAAGCTGAAGTTCTCGGACGTATCCTGGAGCATCCCTGACGATGCCAGATTTGGCTACGAAGAGAAACCTGGGGAGTGGACTGGCCTGATTGGCGCCGTCCAGAATAAAGTAGGAATTCAAATCTGGCCACTTTTTCTTTGCTAAAAAAGTTCATTCATTTATCTTTCACTTTCAGTCTTCTTGCTGGTTTGGTTTGTTTCCTAGGTGTTATGTGTTGTTGAAGTTGTTGTTGTTGTTGTCTTTTGGCTGTTTGTTGTTGCTCTTGATATCATTATGATGACCTGACAAATAAATACAGACAGTTGATGTTTGTTTTTTGTGGAAAGATCAGGTGAAAGAAAATCTATGCGATGGGCAGATAAATATAAATATGGATGGATGGATGGATGGATGGATGGATGGATGGATGGATGGATGAATGGATGAGTGGGTGGGTGGATGGATGGATGGATGGATGGATGGATGGATGGGTGGGTGGGTGTATGGATGGATGAATGGATGGGTGGATAAGATGGAGAGAAGAAAAGACAGACTGTGGATGGATGAGTCAACAAATAAACTAGCAAATCGGGACGTATTGACAGATAGGTGACACATGGCTTCGATTTTCTCACTAGCTCTTCATTTCTCTCTTTCAGACAGCAGACATAGCTGTGGCCAGATTCACCATCACCAGTAAAAGATCGGAAGTTGTGGATTTCACCCAACCTTTCATGCACGCTGGTTTCAGGGCCTTGTACAAAATTCCAGACTCTTGGCATCCTGGCGAAGCTATGGGTGTGTTTTGTGTAGTGGTTTGATAGCAAGTCACTTTAACACTTTGCCTATCACAAGTCTATATCAGAGATTAAGAGTATAATTAACATTACTTGCACTATTTTCAGTGTAATTATTCCTAATAATAGCCAGCAGTTATTTGTTGGTTTCTGAAATGTTTGTCCATCTCTATGTAACATAGTCTGTCAATCCCATTCTCTCCCCTACCAGTGACCGTCCTCCGTCCATTCAGCCCTGGTCTGTGGGTCCTGTTGATGTTGATGTTCTCCTTTACCAGCATAAGCCTCTACATCATTGGTCGTTTCAGCCCTTACGAAGATGTGGCCTTTGTGGGCAAGGTGGCTACTTGTGAGGGGCTGACCATACCCAACAGTTTACTGTACACCTTCAGTTCTTTGGTTCTGCAAGGTAAAAGTATCAACTCTGATTCTTTTATTTTTAACTCATTAAAAGTGAAGCATTAGTTAAAACTGAGAAAGGAAGGAAGTGAAAACAAGTATGAAAGAATTAACAATGCAGTAAATTTTATACTCATCATTTTCATCATCTTTAACATTCCCCATATCAATGAAGGAAACATTCTCAACAAAACGAATTCCAATCTCTTCTTATGTGTATGCATGCGTGCGTGCGTGCATGTGTGTGTGTGCGTGCATGCATGCGTGCGTGCGTGTGTGTGTGTGCGTTTTTGTTTGTTTTCCTTTCATTTCATGTCCATCTAGTCATGTTGTGCCCTCTGTAGCGCACATCACTTAGTATTCCTCAGTCTGTCTTTGGTCTTTTCCGGCTTAGCCTGACAATGTTTGAATGCCGTTTTCTTACTTGCCTGCAGTTCACTTTAACATTAAAGTGCTTCCTTGTTAAGAAGACTGAAACCACTCTATGAAACTCTTGCACAGATGCTTGCTCACCTGAATATACATTGAAGCACCTAACAGGATCACATGGATGAGATACATAGTAACTTCCCTTGTAATGTGTCAAACAGACTTCAGATATTTTAAATAATTTCAGTTCATTAATTCATTGTATTTATCAAATTCAAGCAATTTCCGTAGAATAAGGAAATAAACAGGGGTGAGTGACCATTTGATTTGAAATTTATGGTACGGATGTGATGGCATTTTTGTACAGGAATTTTTTTTTTTT
The DNA here is from genome assembly GCA_038406235.1 of Peronia verruculata. Taxonomy (NCBI): domain Eukaryota; kingdom Metazoa; phylum Mollusca; class Gastropoda; order Systellommatophora; family Onchidiidae; genus Peronia; species Peronia verruculata. Next base: position 6,005 of record JBCAUA010562837.1, read on the forward strand.
TTTCTGTCAGTGATACATGTGCTCACTGTTTCATAAGTTAATGTAATTTGAAAATGCTATGCCCATATAAAAACACATAGTATTATGTTATCTTGTCCTACTTCTCTTCTCTTGTCGCAAAATTATAATGCTCATAGCAAGCAAATACATTTACACTGCCAGCCATTTGCACAATGTCAAACGAGAGAAAAAATAAAAGACTGTGCAGTCTGATGTTCCATCTCTTAAAGTAAATGATAGACATTTTCCTTTTCTTGTAGTTTGTTTTCTCTTGTAATTTAATCATCCTATTCTTCATGTCTGTTATCATTTACGTTATCCGCTTACAACTACCAAAATACCTCTGATGTTTTTTACTGTGATTGACAGGTTATACGGCAGCACCCAGGTCTATCTCAGGTCGTATACTGACCAGTGTGTGGTGGGTGTTTTGTATCTTCACTGTGGGAGCTTACATTGCAGGACTGTGTGTCCTCCTCTTCAGGTAAGGTCTCTGGGTGTCTCAAGGCTTGCTGATTTTATTTGATGGCTGAGTGACTTAGATGCCAAAAAGTTTTTCATTTAGAAACTTGGAGGTAACTGATCATAAGCCATGGTCATTAACTTTGAACAAGAAAATCTCAACTAGATATATGGGCATATTTCTACTACATACCTAGACCCTACAAGACAAGCTGTCGCTAGTAATACTACTATCAGGAAAGAATATGAATGTTCTGTTGTTTAATTCCAATTTTGGCTCCTCAGTAGAATTCTGTTTTCTTATCCTAAATATTTCACCTTGTCCTACAAAAATGTTTTCATTAATAAGATATATTTGGGTGCCTCAGCATGAATTCAGAGCACGAATTGCAGTTGGTAAGGTGTTAGGCTGTTATAAGTTCTGTTGTTTGGGAGTGAATAGTTTATTGATAAAAATTGATCTGTTCCAATAGCATTTCTATACATGTTGATGTGATATGGAATCACTGCACCTATGTGGACAATATTATCTTAACTTATTTTGTGGAAAGGGTGAATCCAGAGATACGAACGCTGCCCTTCACCACACTGGATGAACTGTCCCGCACGAATAAGGTCGGCTTGATGGTGTCAGAGAACGGAGCTGCCCATCGGTATCTGAACAGATCCTCTAGAGAGTTGGAGAAAAGACTGCTAATGAAAATTAATTTGACTCCAGAAGAATCACTGGTCCCAAGCACAGCAGATGGAATATCAAAGGTAAGAAACCTAGGACAGGTGATTGACAGGTGAGTCAGATGTGATTGTATTGTAATTATTTACTACATCATCAATTGTACGACAAAGAGGAGAATAGGTAACAATCCCTGTATGATAAAAAGGTGAATTCTTTCATTCTATGCATCACAAAGTGATGAATCACTAAGATACTTTATTGATCAATTTGCTTTCTTGTCATGTACAGAAGCTAAGGGTTTGTTTTTCGTTGGTTTTTTTTTTTATTGTACAGAAGTTGTTAACTATTTGATTAGACTACAATATTAACATTGCTATCCTCTTGTTTTTTAAATGTGCCATGATGAAAATTAAACAGAAAGTTGAAATTTGTTAAAATCCACCATAGCAAGAAACAATATATCAGTAGCCTAATTACCTCTCTATGATTCTTCTGTGCTACCACACAGTACTAATTTATTCTTAGAAATTGAAAAAATTCTCCTGATAGCTGCTATGTTTTAGTTATGTTTCTATTAGTGACTTTGAAAAATACATCTTTGTAGTTGCTTTTGTTCGCAGTAAGTATTTTCATAATTTTGTTATGCTACTAAACACACATTTTAGAAGTTGAACGTTTTCTCATTATAAACGCCACTACATATACTTCTTGCAATTGCGTGTAGAGAAGGTAATGTATGTTCTTTTTGTTGCCAGATGATAGAATCTGACGGCAAGTATGTCATGTTGATGGAGGGTCCAGCGGCACAATACATAAGCACTCAAGACCCATGCGACAAGATGGTGGTGGGAGAGGTCATCGGAGACCATCAGTATGCATTCGCCTGTAACAAAGGGTCAGATATGTGCGGGAGTTTGTCCACTGAAATCTTGGGCCTGAGAGAGTCTGGCAAGTTGGAAGAGTGAGTTACATCAGTTTTATCAACTCCATCCTTCATGTTTTCCTCCTTACATCAGTGTTATCATCTCTGTCATTTATGATTAATTCTTTACATCAGTCATATCAATGTGAGCTTTCATGTTGAACTCTTTATATCAGTCAGATCCATCCTAGCCTTCTCATTTAATTCTTTAAATCAGTTATATCAGCTGCAGCCTTCATATCAGTCAGATCAAATCCAGCCTTTAAGTTTAAATATTTACATCCCAGACAATCTTCCCATAAGGTTTAAAAATATGTCTTGCATGAATTGATAAATAAGAATAATAGCAGAGAAGCAGAAATGTTTTGACATACATGTAAAACATATCACACAACCAGAGGAATTATATCTAAAGTGAAATTTTTCATGTATGCTGCTAACCATTTCATCATTGATTGCCTCAGTATTAATCAGCTGATTCTGATCTCAAGAATCAACTTCCATTACTTACAGAATTAATAACTATCACTGACTGTCATGTATCATACATGGGTGTCAATTATTTTCTAAGTGAAGATTTCTTTAGCCATAACTCTATTGTGCTAGAATGTTCATTTCATATGTCCCTATGGGCAGTAAGATCTCTTTAACTCAGTAAAGTCCCCTTGACATCCTTTTCATTTCTCTCTACACTGACAACATACAAAAACATCATCTGTTGCATTTTGTTTTGAGACTCCCTTTTGGCTATTTCAGCTCTGTATATATAGTCGTCCACTAATCATGAGTTAAAAGGATGGTGGAAGTTGAAATAAGGAAAAGAGAGAAAAGGATAGCACAATGGTAATAATAAGCAGGGAGTGGAACTGCAAACAGTACCAAGAGATCAGATTCTCATTTTGAGAAAATTGTCATTTACATCCACTGCACTTTAGTATTGATGACACTGCTAGACTTTGGACATGTTGTTGTTTGCAATTTGGATCTTTTTTATACATATATATATAAGACAATGATGGACTGGACAGGAGAAGGCTAGCCTTATAGTTATGGCAGGATGTAAAAAAAAAATCAGTTCCACTCTTTCATACCAAGGTGCTGTTCACAGCTGCTAACAATTTCATCATTGATTCCCTCAGTATTATATAATCAGCTGATTCAGATCTAAGGAATCAACTTCCATTACTTACAAAATAACTACGGCTGACTGTCTTATGGTAGAGGATCTGCTAATTTGTGATTCTGACAGTCCCAGATATGGCTGATAATGAAATGTGCTATCAAGTTTAAGTCTGTCTCAGATATGGCTTTGTTAGGAGTTCTTGTTTAAATACGCAATGAGTCAGTTAATATTCTGTGCATTTCCACTCTTTACATCCCATGTCACCAATTTGTGATCACTGATATGTTTGCAGCTAGTTATGTGCAGTATTTTTGACAAATTCTTTTCTCTCTTCATTCTTTTTTTAATCTTCACAGAATTGAGCAAAAGTGGCTGCATGGAGGGTGTCTTAAAGACAAGCCAAAGAACTACATCTTTGAAGGACTGCCATTCTTTGACACATTCGGTGGTGAACCCGATGCCATCATGCCTCTGACCATCACTGTGACAAGATTTTCTGCAGCTTTTATCATCCTAGTCATAGGAATTGTCCTAGCTGGTCTGACCCTGATAGTGGAAATCTACTATGCCAAGAGGAGAGGTGTAGCGGTAAGTAGTCTATGGTTTGACCCAAGTGACATATTAGTACAGGCCTTTGATAAAAGCATTAAGAATTTTCAAGATTTTTTACTTACTGAGCAAAAAAACTGTTTATAGTTGTTTCTGCTAGTGTCTGGTAGCTCTATTGCTCAGGAATGTTATGAGATAGTACTTGCATTTAGGCATTAGTCTGACCTTTACCATTATCATAGAGCAGTGATCATAACTTCAGAGTCACCATTGGCTGATTCAGTCAAAACCTCATCCTTATTGCATTGGAGAGTATTTTTTATATAAAGAAACTTGTGATGAGTTGTATGGTTAATTATGGTTAAAACCATGTCCAACTCGTCCAAAAACGGGTTTGGCATTTTTTTTTTTTTTTTTAATCACGAATTGATTAAAAGACGTAATTAAGGTAAGAGAGGAAAAACAGAAATATCATTCGCAGATATTGCAATATGTATTGATATTCTATTAAGTGGAAAAGAACCTCAGTTTTCATACATGTGCCTTACTGTATTTGTCAACATCTCAGGTCCCTCGTCGCATGGCAAGTGGAACCGGACATGATGATGATTTGGAAAGAATTGAGAATGAATTCCATGATGAAAGATCTTAAGCTGGAATATTCAAGCAAAAACCATTCTTCATCTTACAACCTATAATTTGGTACCATGCAGTAAGCCAGTGTAGCCGGATCTACATTTAGCTCCAGAACAGTTCTGAGATGTTATAGAAAAGAATTACCACAATTTGCCAGAGCATGTAAATTTTGAATATACAGAGTAATTAAGAAGAATACAAAGACTGAAAAAAAAATTTATATGATTCTTTCATATGATCTTGACCAGCAGTGTATTTTTTATTATGGTTTTATATATATTTTTTTTTTTGTGTGTGTGTTTCATTTTATATTATTTGGACAGGAATACAGTTTAAAACATATTGTGTTAGTTTGCCCTCAAGTTCCCATTTTGAAGACTGTCCTGGAATAAATTTGTGCCAAGGACCCTTGAACTGAACTGTCCTATTTGGATTTTGTCTTAGTGTCTTTTGTTCCTTCAGTCAATAGAGGAAGACAAGTTTCTTGTACAATTGTCAGTGAAAATTAAATCCAATTTACAAATATTTCAAGTCTTGCATTTGTACTTTCTTGCCATCCTTACCAGTGAGTTTGTACTATTCAAGAATTTACAGGCAACTTAGTTATGCTTGATAGGTCACTGACAATAGGTGATACCAACACCTCACAATAAATAGCCCCAATTAGGAAGAGGATTTAGATGTTAGTGCAGAAAATATTTTACACTCTATAACTAACTTTGAACGTTCCGGATGTTTGTACATGTGAGTGATGAACTTTTTGCCCATATGAAATCCTTCTTTAGAAAAAGTCATTTATGAACTACTAAGGTATTTGAGATATTGTGGTATTGGTGATTAGCTATTGCAATTGTCAGCTTATTCTGTTGTGGTAGTCACCTTGTGAGATGATAATTTGTGTAAGAATAAAAATTGATAGAAATTATTAAAAACTTGACATAATTTGTTGCAAAGAAAATCTAGTTTGAATATTCTTTTTTTTTTGTTTGTTTGTTGTTTTTTTTCTGAGAACTTTTGTATTCCCCATTTCATTAATCTTCATATTTCCTGTATTTTCATTTCTATGATTTGAAAATTATAAATTGCCAGAAATTACACTTATTTTCTTTGTCCGATCCCATCTTTTTAAAAAAAAGTATTGTCTTAGAATCTGTATAATATTTTCCAAGAAAAAAAAAATATAAGACTTGATGACAATCTACGTGTATCTCACCATATGGATCACATGGAAAAAAATTATTTTGTACCCAGTGTGATAATTAGTTTCTGCCTGTCACAGCAAGTCACTAGCCCCTGTCAAAGAAAAAAGTGACTTCCATTACTCTGCATGTTTGAGGAAAAATAATAAAAAAAACATAGAGGGAGAGAGAGAATGAAAGGGTAAAAAAAAAGTATGAGGTGCCAGTAATACACTGTTTGTTTCATGAGGATTCTAAAGAATTTGTCAACCTGTAACTGTTAATTCCTGACCAAAACCTGCAAACAAAGTAATGGATTTGAAGGAAAGCTGAATGGTGTCATTTCCAATGGGTTTGATTTTGATAAGAAAATGCCTCTGCGTGCCTTTTACTTTTGTTTTGTACTTTCATTTGTTTAATCATCGTAATGTGAACCTGCTGTCACAATTTAAGCCTTCAAGTTGCAATGTTAACAATTTGTAGGCTGTACAACAAAGAGGCGAGGCCTTACTTTCTCAGTCTATAAATTATCTCACTGATCCACCCCTTCGTCATACAGAGAAGGTAAATGTTTCCCCTTTTTGTCTTACAGAGATCGTTACCTATTTGCCTCTTTGCCGAACAGCCGACCAATTGCCAGTTTATTACCTGAAAGTGAAGATGAAAATTATTTTACATCTACTTTTTTTTTTTTGCTTTTACACCAATGCATCATTGATTCATATTACATGCAATTCAAAATTTGCTTTTTATTTTAATCAATGCCAATGGATATATTTCAGCCTTTAAAAATTTACACTTGTTCTTTTGTATTCTTATCGAAACATCAACTTTGTGAGACAATTTGTTTTTTAACATGATTTTCAGTGAGAAAGATTTTGATGCACCAGAGAAAATGTACCATTGCACTTTGAAAGATGAATTAGGAGCCAGTATTTTATGCTAGCATTTGCTCATTACCATCATTTACATTGAAGAATGCCTGTATACATACTGTATACATCTGATTATGGTTCTTTTTTTGCCATAAAAATGTGTGTAAAATGTTTCATTATTTTTTTATATACCATTAACTGAGTTGTTTGATTAACACTGATGTTGTTGTAATTGCCTGAATCACTTCATCTTCATCGGTGACCTTCCTCTTCCATTCCTGCTTTCCTGTACCATTGCTCATCACAGCTAGCTATGGCTTTGCCTATTTTAGTCAAAAGAAGAATTCTCCATGATAATGGAGAGAACTAAATGAATTGATTAACATTTATCAAATCTCAGCATTTTTATTTTTAAAAAAAACTTCCCAGCTTTTTTTTCTTTTTTCACTCTAGCTTTTGACTCTTTGTAATTTTTCGTCTACTTAGTCCATTTGTAGAATGTGTCTCAACTCCTTATTAAACTTTTATTGTTTATTCTTATGTTTTGTGTAACCAATAGAAAAAAGGATTACTTTTGTTTTGTTTTACTTGCCTAATGCTTATTGAGTGTTATTTAGATTAAAGGCATTTTGTCTTCCAGAAATGCACAAGGTTCTCAAAAATAGGACAGTTCCTTTTATCTGTTTGTTTTTTTGTTTTTTTTTTTATTTGGCTATACTGTGTATGAACGTAAATTAGACAACTCCCAGGTAAACAGCTGTGTTGTGGATTTTATGATTTAGTTTGGTTTTAGAACTTATCAGTCTTACACAGGGCTCTATGACTGAGGCCACAAAGGAACTGAGAGGATGACTGCACTGATAGATCATAACCGGAGCCTTGTCAATTCTCACCGTAAATTCTCTCTTATGTGAACTGAATCTGCTTTGATTGTTTATCTTCCATGAGGACATTTTAAAATATTTTGTTTGAAAATGTTTGATTCTTTTACCCATTTATTATCTTTGTTGTGAAACAGAAGCAAAGTAATGCCACTTTTTATCTTCTCATCATATATATATGTGTTTAAATCATACTAATCTTGGTAACGAGTAAGATGTGCAGAGAGACATATGACCATTTTAGAAATTGTGTCATGTGTTATAAAACTCATATAACCATGTATAATCTAATATTTTCTAGCTTCAATATTCATCAGACATTCCTCAATTTTTTGTCACATCCCAACATTCCTGATCATGATATGAAATATGGGCTGTGCATTTGCCAACTTACATACAGGATACAACCGCTAAGGCGTGCATTGTTTTCTTTCATACCAAGTTTCAAGCATATGATGTTTTTACTTACAAAGTTTTATCACGCTCACAGTTCATTTTTTTGTACATCTGAAAAGTATTTGCCATTCATGCATCCCTCAGAAAACTCACACAGAGATGGTTATTATGATGACAATTACAGTTCATTACAGAACAAGTGGTTGATCAAAAAAAAATCTGAGTAGACCCTACATTTCACATGTTGAAAATGTTTTGCTAAACACAGAGTATGTTCAAGTAAAAGAGAAAAAATAGGGGGGGGGAGCTTGTTTGAAACCTACACCATGAAAAAAATCTAGAAACCTCATGATGTAAAGACAATGTTTCCTTCATATTGCTCTAGTTTTTTTTTCAAAATTTACTGGGATTGAATTTCAGATAACGAGGAAAGTGATTTGTCCCTATTTACGGCAGTTGTTTAACAGTCTTTATATCAAACAAAGGGGAGTAGCTAGGTTGAACAAAAACATTGACAACACAATCACCCTTCGTCCTTGCATTTTTAGAAGGATAAAGTGAATGAATGAATCCTTCAGAGGGTATCACTGACTAGAGCTAGAAAGATACTAAATATTAGCATAGATATCGGCTGCTGAAGAGACACAAAGCTCTCAACATGTTTTCAACAAATTCAGGATGTCTCTGTCAATGGCCAACATTCTTCACGTTTCAGCCAACAATGACAATCTGTTTGTCATCAGTCCACATTTGTCAAGCTGTAAAACCCGCTCATCTATGATGCCTGGAACCCAAAGGAAGAAACCAAATCAGCATGAATGATTTTTTTTTACACTATTGCTGTGGTCTATATGGAACCATCATTTATCCATTTTGGCATAGTTTTTGTATCCATGTTGACCCCTCATGGAAGGGCAGTCTGCAGACATTTACTAGATAATCATTGCTTTCCCCATCAGATGACAAGAACACTCCTTATTACCCAAAACATCCACTGAGAATCTAGAGGAAGAAAAATTTGTGCTTTTTTTCTTTTTTGTTTTTTTTTTTTTTTGTTTTATCTAAATGCCTTCTCTGTAAATGCCATCTTTTACTTGTGAGAGAAAATATGCTTAGTATATCTGTTTCCAATCTTCTCAAAATCTTTTGTTTCATAAATTGAATGATTCAACCCATACTGTCTTGGGTGCGGAGATTCCAGCAATGTTTTCAAATCACCGGTCAAGAAATAATATACATCAGTGCAATATACAAAGTATATAGTAAGATTCTATAGTTCTCAGTTGCACCCCATGGACTATCTGTTTTTTCATTATAGATTTTTTGCTTATTTAACGGTTTTTCTGACATATATCTAACTGAATCATTGCCAATTTCAGTGAATGTTTTGTATGCAGTTCGGATTACACTAACATTGAGAAGAATGACTTCTGGTTTTCTGTCAAATAAAACAGCCTTAATTTTACAGTGATAGGTGCTTTTTGTGTGTGACATGTCGTGATTTTATTAAAAATCTAAAATTTTAAATAAGTTCAAAATTTTTCATCCTGTTTTTCTTTGTTGTTATTGTTGTATCTTTGAATTTTTTAACTGTATAAGACTTAGTGTTTGTGCTGCTTATTAAATTTTCCTTAAAAAAAGATGAAAGTTATAATGGTGATTTAAGACGAGAACAGAAAGTGGTTATATATCTCTCATTATAGATGAAAATGCCTTTATACTATTCATATGAATGCAGATAAGATGCAAAATAGTAATAATAATAATAGAGAGTATTTCTATAGCGCTTATCCCCACTCTAAGCGCTTTACAATCTATTATTACCGCGACAGACCCAAAGAAGGCACTCATAAACGTTCTCAGCTTCCTGGGAAGCTTACAAGGCGGCTGCCTGTTAGGCGCTCAAATCCTTATCAGTCTATCAATACCTACCACTGTCTATAGTCGGGTACCCATTCAAACATGGGTGGAGTCAGGAAATGTGTGTAAATTGTCTTTCCCAACGACAAACGTCGGGACCAGTCAGGATTCGAATCCGGGACTTCAGATCCCGAGTCGACGGCCTAACCGCTAGCCCACGACAGCACCACAATAATAGTTAATGATACCATTGCCAAAGTTGTATCCATTGTTTTCTTCCGTTTTCCTTCCAAAGTGTTAGTTTTCTGTCGTTTAGCTATTTTTTAACAATCATATCTTCTGGTAGTTTGTAGAAAAAAATATCTCTACCATATTTTAAGAGCAGTTGTTATGGTAAATTCGACTTATCAATCTTTTATCGCAACTTTCTGAGTTTCTCTTACTTCTACTTACAGGAAATGTTTTTTTTTTTATATATATATATAATTTTCTTTTATTGGAAAGTCTTATAAATAATTATATTCATATTGATGAAAATACTGCCATAATATGTTGTTCTTAAGAAGATATAAAGGTGTCAGCACCAACGGAGCGTGAGAGGAAAACATGTACTCGCTGTCAAGCCAGAATAGTTAAGTTGATTGATTTGGCAGATAAATCATTCGGAAACAAGTTGTTGAGGACTGATGCACCAATTGATGGAGCTCTCTCAAAACAAAGGGGCTGTAGAGAATCGGTCGAGTGCATAATTTAAGCACAGCAACAATATGCAGGTTGTACTCTGGTTATGATAATGTAGTTGGAAAGATATGTTATTCATTATTTATCTGGCAAACATAAGAAAAGAGAGCCAGAAAGAGAAAAAAGAGTAAAGAAAATAAATAAATAAATAAATAATAACCCTTCTCAAGGCCCC